>JABUQX010009992.1:0-20000 GCA_015478945.1 Trachelipus rathkii | reverse complement strand
TACCCCTGCATAGGGGATAAAGCCACGTTAAAAGGATAGTTATATATATATTATAATATATATTATATATATATATATATATATAATATCATATATATATATATATTTACTATATACTATAATATATGGATATATATATATATATAATATATATATGATATATTATATATATATATATATAAAACTTCGATATTTCGTATGAGCTGCCAAGTTTGTGATAACAGGTTCACACGAATTGATGAGAACTGACTATTAGCTATACACAGGCTGCCCTGACCATATTAGGCCGATCTGGAAGGATTCCTTTGCACATCCTTTTATAGTTAATTAAATTTTACCGCATTATTTTAATATTTATTTTGTCAATAATTCGATATTTTATAGACTTTATCTTCGACTATCTTTTAACTTCATTAGCCTTATCCTAACCTTAGCGTTAGGCTTAGATTTTGGGTGTTTCTTTCTTCTCTAATTATTCTGTCTCCTTCTTGAAATAGCCTTTGCCCGTGAGTTGTGGTTACCTGTATAAAAGAAAGAAAGAACATTACCTTATTATTACACAAATTCTGAATTATTTCACAGAAGAATATAATTGGAAATTCTTTAAAGATATAATTAAAACTTTTGAAACTAGTGTTAATTTTTATAATTCTGTAATGTATATTTATATTTCAAATATTTTTTTTGGAGTAATTTCAATTCACTAACTTGAATATTTATCGATTCTGATATTTATTAGTTAAGGAGTTTGTTTTGTTAATATGTTTTTATTACTACGATTTCGTCATGTACATTTTTTATTCACTTTAAGGACAAAATCTTATGTACCGGTAGATGATGAAGATTAAACTATTTAAACCATTTTATTAGTCGATGTGTTCAATAACAAAGTATAGTTCCTGATATTGTTTGACGTGTAGAAATGTTGGTTGGTTAATCTTCGCTCTATTACTAATGAACCATAAAATCTTAATCGTATAGTTAAGATTAATGGCTGGTATTATGAACTCTCTTGAATATATTTTGAATTTTTCTTTTTTCTTTTTACATTTTTGAAACCACTCACTTTTCAAAGAGGGGCCATACTAGTTGAAATGTTTAAATAGCATGTTCCTTCCTTGAAAAGGAGGAGGGATTATTAGTTGAAATGTTTAACACAGGTTAAAATCAGTGAATAGTTTTACCATGGATCCTTGTGTTGATTGGTTAGAACACAAATAAACTTTTTCTAATTAAATTAAGATACTATAGTACCAGGAAATCCTTTCAAGCAAAATATGGAGCATCATAAGCTTATGATATCGACTGTGTAATTAGTGTGTATGTGTTAGTGGTAGGAATAGTGTGACCACTGAATGATGTGATTGTAAAGGAAGGATTCTAATTATATGAAGTGGATATCTGTTGTTGATACAGTAGATCAAAGATAGTGAATGTTTTGTATATCTTGGAGACTTGTACCAATTTTTTATTATGAGATGCAGTATGAATAAATTTTGCAATTTTTTTTTTTAATTTGTATTTCTGATTTACCAATATAATGACAATAAAAAATAAAATGTGTTGATTTTAGCAAATTTTTTATGAAAAAAGATATTTTATATACTATTTTTTAAGTAAAATATCCACTTTCCAAATATGCTATTAAGAGGACTCGATGCACCACATAAAATAATTCAATGTGACAGGTTCGCAGTACAGGGGTAGCTGCTCCCAGAGGTGGAAGGTTGGACTCTGAAATGAAATTACTTCAGTCCCCCCAATGTTTTAAATAATCTTCTTCATCTACCTTTTCTCCCCAAGACTGGGGGTAAGGTGCGTACAAGCATCGGAAAAGAAAAGTAGTAGAAGAATATGACAAAAGTCGAAAAGAAAGCACAGCCTTACCGCCCCCTCTGTACCATTAATAAGTAAGAACTCGTCGCAATCAGAAAATCCACCCTAGAGCTTCACGGGACCGCGACGGATCCTCACTATGGTAAATCGTCAAGTGTAGGGTTCATCCCCTGGCCATGGTGGGCCACAACCATACCCCCTCACAAAACCCCACCATTCTCTCCTATCATGCACCTTTATTCTCGCCTCTGCCAAACCACATTTCTCTCCTGCAAAGAGCCATTCCTTTACTGACTCAATCCACTTTTTCTTCAGTCTCCCAGCCGGTTGGTTCCCAACACACTCACCACTATACATCCGACTTACCAACCGACTATCATTCATCCTTTCCACATGGGACCAAACCATCACAACATGTTTTTTTGATTTATTCTCTCGTTTACCCCTTTCTTCACACCACACAACTCTCTAATACGGTCATCCTCTTTTATCAATCGTCTCACACCTAGAATGCCCCTAGATGTCCATCTGAACACATTGAACTTTAGATCTATACTCTTATTCCAGACCATAGTCTCACTACTATACAATAACCAGGTAACAACATACCCTCATGTAAGACCCTAGCGCACTCAAGACTTTAGTCTCTTTACATCCACCAACGACTTTAATTGCACCAACCACCTTGCCATGCACATCACAACTTT
The DNA here is from genome assembly GCA_015478945.1 of Trachelipus rathkii. Lineage (NCBI taxonomy): Eukaryota > Metazoa > Arthropoda > Malacostraca > Isopoda > Trachelipodidae > Trachelipus > Trachelipus rathkii. The sequence goes on along the minus strand of JABUQX010009992.1, from coordinate 17,457 downwards.
CCTACTACCTCTGCATCATCCGTTCTCTTCTCATCAACATATACCCTAAAATTTAACTCGAACACTTGTTCCAGCGCTCACCATCTAACTAACTTTACACTGAGGACTGTCCTCACTCACAACCATAACCTTACTCTTTATCATCCTTTACTTTCAAACCCCCTCCTTTTACACCCTGCCAAATCTCTTACCAATCCTCTCAAACTCTCTTCAGATTCGCCACAAAGAACCACAAAGTTTTTAATAATAATAATAATAATAATAATAATAATAATAATAATAATAATAATAATAATAATAATAATATTTTCCCATTTACTGACCCACTAATAAAAAAGGTAATTTAATTATTATTATTATTATTATTATTTTTATTATTATTATTATTATTATTATTATTATTATTATTATTATTATTATTATTATTATTAAGTACCACCTCATATTATTAATCTTAAAGCCAGCTGCCATCGCTCTTTGATCTTTTACCCACTCTCTCTCTATATCGTGTGAGACCGTAAATCCCTTCTTGGTTATTTATAACAAGGGTGAGATCCAAATTAGACTATGGTGGAGTTGTCTACGGACTAACATCTCCGTCTTATCTGCACCTTTTTTGACCCTGTCCAAAACGAGGGTTTGTGGATAGCTACCGGTGCAATTCGATCGTCTCCGAAGGAGAGTCCGGAGGTGTCATTCGGAGTAATCCCTTGACCTGTCCCTACGAAGAGAGCTCCTTATGTGGTCCTTTTATATTCAACCTCAGACACCATCGCCCTCTGCTATGACTTCAATTATTGATAGGGGCTTTCTACGTCCCATCTACTGGTCATTTACACTGGTGGTAACCTCCGCCATCTTTAATTATCTTTGGATTCCTATAGTAAATGCTAAATATTATTATTATTACCCCCAGTTCACAATGGGAATATCCACCCTCTACGATGTTTCCGATATCGTCATCTCTAGCTAGGACTGCGGCCCACCCGGCTATATTGAAAGCCTCATTCCTCACACCTTTCCGTTCATGCGAAATCAGTGCACATTATACCTTCCCGAGGCCCTTCAAACAGGATGCCTTCCTGCCCTGATTACCATTTATCATCGTCAGGGATTCCTCACCTGCTGGTAGGATTACTGGACTGAAGATATCGAGGTTCCAGGCTACTTAGTGTCAAGACTCTCGTGCGGGAATGAACTTAATCGGGTAGGCGGAGTCACTACGGGGAAGTGATCTTGACTCTCTTACGTATTGGCCATACCAATCTGACACACGACTATCTCATGGCGAGGGATAATCCCCCGGCCCGTCCATTCGGTAGTTATTTTATCTTTTTTTTACGTTTATCATCTCGTTGTTGATGTGCACTGTTGGTTATTAGATGCATGTTTTTCCCTGACTTACATAGTGTATCACTCCATGATCGTCTTGCTTATTTATTATCAGAATCCTCATTTTCGTAGCGATGCCGTCTTCGTTTTTTTTCTATTGGAATTGAATTTACTATTTAGGATATAAATCTTGCTCATGTAGTCAATCATTTTCGTCCCTGGCATTGGTTTTCCACTGCAGTATTGCCGCTCCCTTGTGCGAGGTGACGATATCTCGTTGTTGATGTGCACTGTTGGTTATTAGATGCATGTTTTTCCCTGACTTACATAGTGTATCACTCCATGATCGTCTTGCTTATTTATTATCAGAATCCTCATTTTCGTAGCGATGCCGTCTTCGTTTTTTTTCTATTGGAATGTTTTTCCCTGACTTACATAGTGTATCACTCCATGATCGTCTTGCTTATTTATTATCAGAATCCTCATTTTCGTAGCGATGCCGTCTTCGTTTTTTTTCTATTGGAATTGAATTTACTATTTAGGATATAAATCTTGCTCATGTAGTCAATCATTTTCGTCCCTGGCATTGGTTTTCCACTGCAGTATTGCCGCTCCCTTGTGCGAGGTAACGATATCTCGTTGTTGATGTGCACTGTTGGTTATTAGATGCATGTTTTTCCCTGACTTACATAGTGTATCACTCCATGATCGTCTTGCTTATTTATTATCAAAATCCTCATTTTCGTAGCGATGCCGTCTTCGTTTTTTTCTGTTGGAATTGAATTTACTATTTAGGATATAAATCTTGCTCATGTAGTCAATCATTTTCGTCCCTGGCATTGGTTTTCCACTGCAGTATTGCCGCTCCCTTGTGCGAGGTGACGATATCTGTACAAGTTACTCCAAAAAAACAAAAAACAAAATTATTATTATTTCCCCCGTTAACGTATAACATATTTGGTAGTGTTGGTGGTGGATGTCTCAGATACCTTTCCGAGTGTAGGTGCGGGAGACATTTACGTTAATGCTTTTATCTTTTTTTTTCTTTTTTTTTTTTTTTTTTTTTTTTTTTTTTTTTTTTTCAGTGATTTCCCTACATCTCATTTATGTTGTGCAGTGTATTATTATTTATTATTATTATTATTATTATTATTATTTAATGTATTATTATTAGTTATTATATTGATTATTATTATGATTTTAATTTTGCATCCAATCTCTACTCCCTATTGATTTTCATATTGCCGTATTGTTTTTTTTATTTATGTATTTCCCGTTCTTTTACCCGTCCCTTCCCCATTTGTACCCTTCTTTCCTTTTTCTGTTATACATGTTGCTCTAACATATTCCTGATTTCTCTTATGGGAGTCGCCCCAGTTTCTAAAGACTCCTTGTAGCTATCGAGCTGCTGTCTTTATGCGTATATATGCCTATCTTGCCCTCCTTCCTGCGTGAGTGAGGGTACAGGTCACCTTTCTCTTGGTCTTATCCGTGTGGTGGACGACTATTATTTTATCAACTTAGGGACTGGACGAGGAGTTCCGGGGGGCTTTTTAGGGGCCACAGCTACAGTCTATCTTACGCCGAGCAAAGAGTAGCGGTCTTATTTTCCTTTTTCTTTTGCTAAGGCATCGACTGTTACAACGGCAGTTCCATCTAGCCGTGCCAACCGCTCCCATTTTCCGAGTTTGGACACTTCTCGAATTTCACACTCTTGTCCTTAAAATGGCAACTTCTGAATTGAGATTACCGTTGTTCTGGGTAATGTTCTCCCAACTCTCTGCAATGGTTCCGATCGACCCCTCGACCATTCCATCGCCGACGCCACAAGGTCTTGTCCTATGAGATTCATATTGCGGAGTACTACACTACCCGCCTGCACCTGCAGTGAACACGGTTCATTCTCTATCCTTTTTGATCAATCTAACTTAAGGATATTAAAGGGGATGGTAAGGGGGTCTTTCTTTTCGTCATTGCATCATGTACTTCTCCAACTTTTTGGTGCTAGCAGCCTCCTGCACAGGACGCCTCAATATAATATATATATATTATTATATTAGTATATACTATATATATATATATATTATATATATATAATATATATATATATATATTATATATACTATATATATATATATAATAAATATTATATATATATACTATAAATATAATATATACTTATATATATATTAGTATTATATTATTATTATTATTATTATTATTATATTATTATTATTTATTATTTATCTAATTATTATATTATTATTATTATTTATTATTTATTATATTATTATTATTATTATTATTATTATTATTATTATTATTATTATTATTATTATTATTATTATTATTATTTATATTTTTATTATTATTATTATTATTATTATTATTATTATTATTATTATTATTATTATTATTATTATTATTATTATTATTATTATTATTATTATTCTCTCTTTGTGGATTGCGTTGCCATCTCGACCCTTCGAAGCAAGTTCTTTTCTGACGTGCTAACTATCCCTCTTCAGCATCGCCTTCGGCACATCTTATCCGAATCATCTCATTTCGTAGTGATCGCATTTTTACCTTCCTCTTGGAACTAACATCTTGTATAAGATCTAACCATCTCAGCCTTGTTCCTCTTTCGTTTTGTTAGGGGTTTCCCCTGTCGTTAGTTTGCTAACACGGTCTAGCCGCATTCTTGTGTGCTGTGGAGATCCATGTACATCCACTCAAAAAAAAAAAAAAAAAAAAAATATAAGTATTATTATTCATCTATTTCAGAGACTGAGGCGACACCACTGCTTGGATAAAATCAATCAGGCTATTCGTATGTCCGAATATGATGTAAAGGAAATAGGGGCTTCTGAACTACGTCATTTTTTGTACAAGTCCAAATCCACTGCACAATATACATCTCCGTCACATACTGCTCCGTAAGTATACTACTATTACCTCAACTATAATAATAATAATATTAATAATAATAATAATAATAATAATAATAATAATAATATTTCGATGTATAAATTTTCTGTACAAGTCCAAATTCACTGCTTAGTATACGTCTCCGGGACATACCGCTCAGTAATTACTATTACTCTTAATAATAATAATAATAATAATAATAATAATAATAATAATAATAATAATAATAATAATAATAATAATAATAATAATAATAATAATAATAAATAATAATAATAATTTAATAATATCTATTTTTGACTCATTCTTCAAACAGGTACTGAAGAAGTCAGCATATGGAATGATACATTCATATTGTCATGTTCTACTGAACGAAACTTTTTGGTATCAGAGAGAAATTCCAAAAAGGAAATCTCTAAACAAGAGCACCAAAGACCTTGTGAGCTCTACTGAATAATGTTGCCAATTTAGTATTTTCCGCACTAAAACTAGTGCTTTTCTTATTACTGCGGTGGTCAAAATATGCACAAGGAGTGATATTGCGTTGTTTTTATTAAGCTTTAGCGATATTTGGTGCTTATTTGTATCAAATATAGGCTTTTAGTGCTTTTTCATCAAATCTAGGATTTAACGCTTTTTTTATCAAATCTAGGATTTTAAGGCAAATTTTTTTGCATCAAATCTTGAATTTTATCGTTTTTTTTTTGTTTTTTTTTGCATAAAATCTAGGATTTTAACGCTTTTTTGCATCAAATCTGGGCTTTTAACGTTTTGTTTTGTTGTTTTTTTATTTGCATCAAATCTAGGATTTAAATCCCTTTTTTTGCATCAAATCTGGCACCCTTCAAAATTTTCAGTTGGCAACACTGCATAACAGAAAACACTCTACCCAAACTGGTTCAAAAATTATATTAATTCAAAATACGGAGGAATTTAATATAAAATATTTGCTCTCATCGTTCTTGACCCATTGAAGAATTTTGTTCACCACTATAACGGCTTTTTCATTCGTCGTAAGCGGTTCCAAGCACGCGTACAACTCGAACTCCTTAGTGACCCATCCGACCACTGTCTCTGTAGTGGAAACCATAAACATCATTTTCAGTGGACGAGACACGGAATGAATGCGGTGATGCAACAAACGATACATACCGTATAATTTCTCACGCGTTTCTGGCAAGTTATAACTGTCAAGAAAAGAAAATAAAATAAATAAAAACTATTAACAATTAAAATATTATTATTATTATTATTATTATTATTATTATTATTATTATTATTATTATTATTATTATTATTATTATTATTATTATTATTATTATTATTATTTATTATTATTATTAGCAGTTATTAAGCAGTAATAGTAATTACTGAGCGGTATGTCCCGGAGACGTATACTAAGCGGTGAATTTGGACTTGTATAGAAAAACTATACACTGAAATATTATTATTATTAGTTGTAGTAGTAGTAGTATTATGGAGAGCAGTATTATTATAGTTGAGGTAGTAGTAGTAGTACTTACGGAGCAGTATGTGCCGGAGATGTATACTGCGCAGTGGATTTGGACTTGTACAAAAAATGACGTAGTTCAGAAGCCCCTATTTCCTTTACATCATATTCGGACATACGAATAGCCTGATTGATTTTGTCCAAGCAGGATGTAGAACTCGTCTCTAAAAATAATAATAATATAATTTTTGTTTTTTTTTTATTTTTCTTTTTTTTTGAAGTGGCATGTACATTGATCTCCCACAAGTCACACAAGAATGCGGCAGACCGTGTAAGAAAACTAACGACAGGGTGGAAACCCCTAACAAAACGATAAGAAGGAACCAAGGGCTGAGCAATGGTACGAATCCTACTATACAAGCATGTATCAGTTCCAAGAGGAAGGTTTTAAAAAGCGATCAGATGACGAAAATGAGCATGGATTCGATAAAGATGTGCCGAAGGCGATGCTGAAAGATGATAGCTTTAGCACGTCAGTAAAGAACTTGCTTCGAAGGGTCGAGATTGCAACGCCAAAAAAAAGCAAGAATAATAATAATACATCAATATAATAATTAATAATAATAATAATATAATAATAATAATAATAATTAATAATAATATAATAATAATAATAATTAATAAATAATAAATAATAATAATAATAATATAATAATAATAATAATTAATAATAATAATAATAATAATAATTAATAATAAAATATCAATAATAATAATATAATAATAAAATAATAATTCAAATAATCAATGAATAATAATAATAATAATAATAATAAATAATTATGAATAATAATATATATACTAACATACTATATATATTATATATAATATATATACATATATATAGATATATATATATATATATATATATATATATATATATATATAATATATATATATATACGTATTATATATATATATAATATATTTTATATATATATAGTATATATATATATATGAGGATGAGGTGCGTGCATATACACAAACAAAGTTGGATAAGTACATGATGCATGACGAAAAGAAAGACCCCCTTACCATCCCCATTTATACCACAGAAGCGATATATATGCTCCAGAGTTCAAAAGGATGGAGAATTAATAGTGTTCACTGCAGGTGGGGTGTGGATCTCCGCAATGTGAATCTCACAGGATAAAAAAAATTGCGAGTCGGCGACGGAAGTCGAGTGGTCGTTCGGACCATTGCAGAAGAGTTGAGAGGACAAATATCCCGAACAATGATAATCTCAATTCTAGAAGGTGCCTACGATATTGAAATAGTGTTGAAATTCGAGAAAGGTCCAAAACTCGGGAAAATGGGAGCGGTTTTGCACGCGCTAGATGGAACGCCGTTGTAACAGGCGAGGCCGTAAGAAAAAAAAGGAAAAATAGGACTCATTTAAATACAATGAAATAGGGAGATAGGCATGTGGCCTCTAAAATGCCCCCGGAAACTCCTCGTCCAGTCCCTAAGTGGATAAAATAATAGTCGTCCAACCACACGGATAAGACCAGAGAAAGGGCTGACCTGTGCCCCTCACTCACGCAGGAAGGAGGGCAAGATAGGCATAATTACGCATTAAAGACAGCAGCTCCGATAGCTACAGGAGTCTTTTAGAGAAAACTGGGCCAATTCCCATAACGAGAAATCAGGAATATGTAGAGAAACATGTATACAGAAAAAGAAGAGAAGGATACAAACTGGGGAAGGACGGGTAAAAGAACGGCGGATACGATAAAATAAAAATACAATGACGGCCGAATATGAAAATCAATAGGAGGTAGCGAGATAATAATAAAATATAATAATAATAATAATCAATAATAAATAATCAATAATATAAATAATAATAATAATAATAAAATAATTATATACACTTACAACATACAAACTTTGTCGAGGGAAACAAACAAAAAAAAAAAAAAAAAAAAAAAAAAAAAAAAAAAAAAAGGGGGAAAATCAGATAAAAGCATTAACGTATGTCTCCGCAGATACACTTCGGAAAAGGTATCTGAGACCTCCACCACCAACACTACCACAATATGGTGTATACGTTAACGGGGGGAATAATAATAACGATTTTTTTGTTTTTTTGGAGTACTTGTACAGATATCGTCACCTCGCACAAGGGAGCGGCAATACTGCAGTGGAAAACCAATGCCAGGGACGAAAATGATTGACTACATGAGCAAGATTTATATCCTAAATAGTAAATTCAATTCCAATAGAAAAAAAACGAAGACGGCATCGCTACGAAAATGAGGATTCTGATAATAAATAAGCAAGACGATCATGGAGTGATACACTATGTAAGTCAGGGAAAAACATGCATCTAATAACCAACAGTGCACATCAACAACGAGATATCGTTACCTCGCACAAGGGAGCGGCAATACTGCAGTGGAAAACCAATGCCAGGGACGAAAATGACTTGACTACATGCAGGAAGATTTATATCCTCAAATAGTAAATTCAGAATAATTACCACATTAGAACACACAAACACAAAGACGGCACTCCGCATACGAACACTGCACGGATTACTTGTAATAAATAAGTCATAGACGAATCATGGAAAGTGATACACTATGCTAAGTCAGGGTAAATTAAACATTCCAATAGAAAAAAAACGAAGACGGCATCGCTACGAAAAATGAGGATTCGGAGATAATCTAAATAAGCAAAGAAGATACGAATGAGTAAGTGAGATACACTATAAGTTAGAGATCAGGAAAAAACATGCATCTAATAAACAACAGATGCACATCAAACAACGAGAGAATATTCGTCACACTGACGACACAAGAGAGGAGCGAGACAAATACATTAGCAGTGAAAATAACTAATGCCAAGGAGGACACGAGAAATTGATGAACATAGAGCAAAGATTATAATCAAATAGAAACTAGTCCAATAGAATAAAAAAACGAGACTTAGGCTAATACAACCTACCGAAAATGATGAGATTCATGTAATAAAATAGAAGACAAGACGAGTCATGGGAAGTGATACAACTATGTATGTTCAGGGAAAAACATGCATCTAATAACCAACAGTGCACGAATCGTCAGGAGAAAAGATTTTCGTGAAAAAAAAGATAAAAAAAACTACGAATAAGAGACTTGAGTAGCCGGAAGAGGAGGATTATCCTCAGCCATTGAGATAAGTCGTGTAGGATCAGTATTATGGTATGTACCAATAGCGTAAGATAGAGTTCAAGGATCACTTACGACTATAGTATGAGTGAAACACTCGCGGACTACCCGATTGAAGTTCAATTCCCGTACAGTCGTTAATGACGTAGAGAGAAAGAGGGGATGAGATTGAATCGGAAAGTTTGATAGAGGGAGAAAACGGCGTAAGCAGGTATGGGAAAGGCCATGGAAGAAACAAACGTCGAAGAAGATCAGATGTACCAGTGGCACGGAGACAGCCTTCTCAGAGAGGGTAATGAGCCGATAAGCCATGCGACCACAGCGGAACAAGTGATGGTGGTAAAGGAGGGAGAAGAAAGGAGGACGAAAAATGTGACAGAGGCACTCCCTGTGGGATGAGGCAAGGAAAGCAGTGGAAAGTAAACATGGGCGGACAAGAAAAGCCGAGGAGGAACGAACGAAGGCGGTAGCCGGAGGCACGGATATGGGACCCGAGAGAATCTACGAGTGAAGAGCATCCGAAGAAAGAGAAACGTGAAAGACAAGGTCAGCAAGGTGCATGCATATACAGCGGGGTATGTGGAGAAGAAAGAAAAATGAAAAAGAAAGGAGACAAGGTGAGTCGGGGCGAAAACATGAGCGAAAGAGAGAAGAAAAAACGGAATGGGGCAGGGAAAGGGAAAGATGAGAGCGGGGGGACGAAAGATGAGAGGAGGTGAGGGAGTAGAGCGACGCGGAGACCGATAGATAGAGCACAGAGGACTGAGCAGCAAAAGAAGGCGAAGAGGTAATAGTGGATCTGCAGGCGAAAGAATATAGAAAGTCACGGAAGGAGAGGAAAAAGGCAGGGTGTGAGGGTGAGGAGAGGGCGGGAACCCACCGGACCATGAAAGGGAAACCCCACGGCGATGCAGCTCAGAGGAGCGTGGCTTCGGCGAACGGAGGGGAGGGTGACGACTACGAGCCGCGCGAAGAGGGGAGAAAAAGGAAGCGGCGCGGCACGGGGAGATGCGCGACACGGGCTGCCAGGAAGTACCCCGACCCACGGAAAAGGGGCAGGAGGTGATGAGGAGCGCGAGAGCAGGAGAGGTGAAGGAGGAGGCGTAGAGTGGAAGACAATACAGAGAAGAGAAAGAGAGCATACCCCCACGTGAATCAGTTTCTATGGCTCCTTGAAGGAAGATTGTACAAAGAGTAGTATATCACAGAGTTCCACAATAGAAGAATACGCTGTGATTTAGACAGAGAAAGAAACGGGTGAGTATGCCTACCAACGATAGGACACGAAATGAGAAGTGTGCAGTGAAAGCGAGAACATTAATTGAAAACACATATAAAAAGAACCCGCCTAATAAGACCCAAAGAGGAAAAGAATATGAAAAAAAACGAAAAAAATAAGCAAGCGAAAAAGGCCAAAACAGACTGCAATATGTGAATCGAAGCGAGCAGCACAACATAACAGAGATGACAACAAAACAACGAGAGAACAAACAAACAAGAGTTCGACACACATGTCAAAGACAAACACAAATCACCAACACTGCACCAGAGAAAAAGGAATACACACACAAGTACAAGAACAAAGAACGGGATGTAAACCCAAGCCCATATATATATAAAACAGACACAAGATGCGCAGCTATAGATATAATGATAAGAGAAATAGTACATACAAGTGAAAAAGAACGAAAGAAAACCACGAAGAGAAAAGAAATATAACAGGCAATAGAAAACGCAGAAAAACAGGACAAACAAGTGAAAAATAACAGAAATTAGGACCAGTCATTGTAGCAAGAGTAGAAAAGGGACGTCCAAACGAGAAAGCAAGAAGATGCATCAGGTGTGGGACTGGTCTAGAGATGAGAATATGTTTCGATAATGTTTTTAGCGAGAAGGGAAAAGAAAGATAAGCCAAAAGAGAAAAAGAATGAGAAGGGAGCTTCACCAACTGCTCTGACGTCTGAAGATAAAAGAGGAGAAAATGAGGAGCCCAAGCCCGCGGAGCGACACATGGGAAGACAGAGAAGGGAGCTAAGGCATAACAAAGGGGTCATAAACACCACGGGACACGATACACAAGAAAAGAGAGGGTGGAGAGGGATAGAAGACGTGCCAGTGGGAGCCCGCCCCCCCCCAATGACACCCCCTGGACTCTCCTTACACCAGCCCGTCGCCGGCCCTCCGCAGACACGGGACTCCCAGCTCGGCACTCAATAGCGCCCGAGCGAGAAAAAAATAACAGCAGAAAATTTAAAAAGAACGAAAAAAAGAACGTAATAAAAAAACAAACAACGGAATGGTAAAATCTAAGAAAGCGAATAAAGAAGAAGAAGAAAAGAAAAAACAAAATAAATAAAGGAAAAGGAATAAGAAGAAGAGAAGAAGAAAAAAGCAGAGTTAAAATTAATTTAAAAGAGCATATTAAAACTGAAAAGGGCAAAAGCGAAAAAAAGAAAAGGTCAACAATGAAAAAAAGGCCCAAAGGCGCATTAGGAGGAGGCACACGAAAAAGGTCCCCTCCTCGCAGAACCAAAGCGGAGACAAACAGCGTATGAAAAGGACCCAACGAGGAGAAGAGATGTTAGTTCACATAAACGTAGAGTAAAACAAAATCCCTACACCATATGAGTAAATCGTATAAATTTGATATAGATGTACTACACACCTAAGTATTCGATTATAAATAATACCAATAGTATAAGAAGGGGAGAAAAGAGTAATATTTATAAACAGTAACTGTTCACACCACGATAACTAGAGGACGATAAGGAAGAAGAAAAGAGAGAAAGGGATATGGATACTGAAAGAGCTTGAAATGATGAAAAAGAAAGAGATTACAATAGCAACGAAAAAAAGAACGAGAATGGCAGAAATTGGTGAGATAGTAGGCACTTTAAAGTAGAATAAGAATTGATGAAGATACTGGAAATAAAGAATAAGAGGAATCGAGCAGATGAAAAGAAGAAAAAGGTAAAACTTGAAAAAAAATAATAACGTCGGTAGTCACAATAACAATTAGATGTAAATTAATAATAAAAAATAATTATAATAAATAAGAGATAATAAATAAAAAAAGAAGAAATATAAGAAAAATAAAGAAAAATAAATAAAATAGAAAAATTAAAATAGTTGATTACTAATGGAATAGGAGATGAGTTTAAACAATTAAAGCAGAAAGCCGAGTTTAAAATTTAAGAAAATGGAGCGAGATGTGATTAATTATAAAGATGTTATTATGGAATTATTATTATTAAATGATGAAAATTTATTATATTGAATAAATTATTATTGAAATTAAATATGAATTTAATGAGAATATACTTTTAATGAGATAATGAAAAAGAAAAAAGAGGTGCTTAAAAAGTGAGCAGAATTATGGAAAAAGAGGAGGTTTGAAAGAGGACTTAGGTAAGAGATTAAAGAGAAATAATAGCAAATAGAAAGAGAGCCTCACCTCAAAACTATTGGCACTAAAGACAGATAAAGAAAGAGATTAAAAAGATAGAGTGTAAGAAGATCAGACGATGCTCACAAAAAGAAAATGAGAGGAGTAGGTAAAAAAACAACATAGACAGAGACGAATAAAAAAGAAAAAAGAAAAAGAAAGGAGAAGGATGAGAAAACAAAGATAAAAGAAATAGATTAAGAGAAGACCTCTCGTCATAGCGCTCCAGAAACATTGGATGAGTGCGAGAGCCTTCTTGAGAAAAGTATATAGATAAGATAGAGGATGAAGCAGACGACTAGTGAACACACGTGTAATATCGAGATATTTTAAATATTTTAAAGGATATAGAAAAAGTAATATGAATATAGATAGTATTGAGAGAGAAAATTAATATAATAGAAGTGAAAGATAAAAATAATATAAATATATAAACAGTATAGATGACTGCTTAATAAGCACACACTTATAGTAAGGAAAATAAGTTTAGAATACGTATAGTATATGGTAAAATAGTACACAAGGAAGTAGTGGACGTTATGGATAGGTATTATGCTAATTATAATAATACAGATTATAGGTTGATGTTAAAGAGCTAAGTCTGTAGTGATCTAGTACGAGCATATGATAGTTCTACTGTCAAATCGATGCGAGGTATGGTTACTGTGTTATATGAAATATAGAGTAGGACTATGGTTCTGGAATAAGAAGTATAGATCTAAAGTTCAAATGTTATGTTTACAGTATTATGGTACAAATACTTTTAGAGAGGCATTCTTTAATATATAGTATAATATAATAATTATATATATAATATATAATATATATATTAGATAGATTTTCTGAAAATTTAAGAAGATAATAATTGATTATAAATAATGAGGAATGAACGTAAATTTTCTCATTCGCGAGGAGTTTATAAAGAAAGGGTAAAACGAAATTAGAGAATAATGAGTTAAAGTATGTATGAGTATGTTTACAGGTCAATGTGGAATAAGGAATGAATGATAAGTCGGTTAGTGTAAATGCGGATGTTTAATAGTATAAGTTGAGTATGTGTTGGTGAAAACCAACTCAGGCTTGAGGGAGACTGAAGAAAAAGTGAATTGAGTCACACATATATATACAGTAAAAGGAGAATGTTTGCTAAGTTAGAGAGAAAATGTGGAGATTTGCTAGAAGGACGAGAATAAAGGTGAGCAATGTATTAGTATTATATAGAGAGGAGAACATGTTATTGAGAGTTTTGTTAGGAATATAAATAATATATATAAATATAATATATTATTATATTAATTATATAAAGTATATATATTATATATCAGATATAATATATATTATATTAAAGTATATAGGCGTTATAGTATAGGAGATATTAGGATAATAGGTTAGTGTGCACCCCAGACCCATGGACCAAGGGAGGATGAACCCTACACTTAGAGAAGAATAACGATTTATGACTACATAGTAGATCCGTACGCAGAAGTGAGAATTATAGGTGAGTGAGGATCCCGTAGAGAAGCTTTCATTATAGGTTGGATTTTCTGATGCGACGAGTTCTTATACGCATTAATTATAATGATAACAGAGAAGGTAGCAGGTACAGGCTAGTGCACTTCTTTTTCAGGACTATTTGTCATATTATAACTTATTATATACTACAATCTTATTTCTTTCCACGATGCTTGTATGCACCTTACCCCAAGTCTTTGGAGAAGAGAAAAAGTATTGATGAAGAAGATTATTAAACTCATTTGAAGTGGACTGAAGATTAATTCACATTTCAGAGTCCAACTTAATATTATCACAACCTTCTAGGGTAAGCAGCATATAACCTACTTAGTACTGGACGTAATCCACTTTCATCATTGAATTAATGATTATATGTGGTGAGCATATCGAGAGTACCTACTTATAATATAGACATAATATTGGGATAAAGATAGTGGATGAATTAATTAACATTATAAATAAATTTAGATATAAAATATCTAGATTTTTCAGATATTAGAAGAAAATTTAGCATAATAGAAATTACTTAACACAGTTTTATTTTTATATTGTCATTTTAACAATGTTAAATCATAGCATACAGAATTAAAAAAAAAAATCCTATGCAAAATATCAATCAAATCAAAATCTCCTTTCTTGGGAACGTTATGAAGCAGGACTTCCAATGAAGCTGGTGTTGGGTCTTCATCACTTAACGTTGTGTAGCAATGTCTGTAACTGCAATAAAAGAATAGATCATTCAAGTTTATGCAATTAGCAAATGAAATAATTTTTGTAGACCGGAACTAGAGCGTCGATCTCAATAGCTTACAATGCTCCATATCTTGCTTGAAAGGATTTCCTGGTACTATAGTATCTTAATTTAATTAGAAAAAGTTTATTTGTGTTCTAACCAATCAACACAAGGATCCATGGTAAAACTATTCACTGATTTTAACCTGTGTTAAACATTTCAACTAATAATCCCTCCTCCTTTTCAAGGAAGGAACATGCTATTTAAACATTTCAACTAGTATGGCCCCTCTTTGAAAAGTGAGTGGTTTCAAAAATGTAAAAAGAAAAAAGAAAAATTCAAAATATATTCAAGAGAGTTCATAATACCAGCCATTAATCTTAACTATACGATTAAGATTTTATGGTTCATTAGTAATAGAGCGAAGATTAACCAACCAACATTTCTACACGTCAAACAATATCAGGAACTATACTTTGTTATTGAACACATCGACTAATAAAATGGTTTAAATAGTTTAATCTTCATCATCTACCGGTACATAAGATTTTGTCCTTAAAGTGAATAAAAAATGTACATGACGAAATCGTAGTAATAAAAACATATTAACAAAACAAACTCCTTAACTAATAAATATCAGAATCGATAAATATTCAAGTTAGTGAATTGAAATTACTCCAAAAAAAATATTTGAAATATAAATATACATTACAGAATTATAAAAATTAACACTAGTTTCAAAAGTTTTAATTATATCTTTAAAGAATTTCCAATTATATTCTTCTGTGAAATAATTCAGAATTTGTGTAATAATCAGAATATGTTCTTTCTTTCTTTTATACAGGTAACCACAACTCACGGGTAAAGGCCATTTCAAGAAGGAGACAGAATAATTAGAGAAGAAAGAAACACCCAAAATCTAAGCCTAACGCTAAGGTTAGGATAAGGCTAATGAAGTTAAAAGATAGTCGAAGATGAAGTCTAGTAAAATATAGAATTATTTGAACAAAATAATCATTAAAATATGCTCACGTAAATGTAAATTAACTATAACACACGAATGGTCGCAAAGGAATCTGTCCAAAGCTTAGAATGATGAACGAATAGGCAACACTGACTTGTAATGGCATATAGATCAAGTTGCTACATTCAATTCGTGTGAACCTGTATTCACAAGACTTGGCAGCTTAGTCATAAACTAATATACGAGTTGGAATACTCACTGATATATAAATCCATACATATATGATACTATGTAGCAGACGGTAAAGATAATATATAGTATATTATGTAGATAATTTATAGAATAGGATTCACTCACAATATAAGGGAAGTAAAAATATATGAATAGCAAAAGGTATATAGATAATACGTATATTAAACAAGTTAATAAAAAGATAGACCGAGAAAAAGCGAGAGACCTAGAATAATGGTTATAAGAACGCATAATACTAATCATAAGTAACCTTTTACCTAGACTTGATATCCCTATTTGCAGGGACCGCAAGGTAAACGACGGCTGCGGACAACATGGAAAACTCCTCGACGTTCTTAAGGCGGCTATCCAAACCAAGAGCGCCAACACAACCGATCGTCTCGACAGAGTCGAGTTTATTCTTGCCCCCAGGTAATAAACAAACACTGCTACCGGAGATTAAACAGATCTCTCGTATGAGGAGCTATGCGGACATAAAAAACCTCCATGCGCCAAGTGAGGACGTTTCATAATAGCTATATATAGCGGTAACAAATAATATAGTCACCGTATAATACTCTAATAGATAATTACCTATACAAGAATTATGGTAACGTATAGTAGGTATAGTACTATATACTCAATAGCCCCACATATAAGTGACAGCAATATATGATGTCTACTCAATAATAATAGTAATAGAGATAATAATAGCAAATAATAATGAATAAAGAATATAACGTATGAGGCTATAATAACAATAGATAGGAGGATAAGGGTGAAAAAAAATTGATACCAGATATATCAGAATACGATAAGGAGGACTACACCAGGCTCGTAGAGGGGACACGGAAAAGTAGGGTAATTAACGAAAACAGCGGAAAGCAAACTAAAGGAGAGGCAACTGCTAAAGAAGGCGGGCAAAACTAATAATAGCTCATATGGATACTCATCGATAAATGAAGTAGGTGAAAATAAAGAATATAGAGGACTCTCAAAAAACCTATAACACTATAGTGTAATAACAAGGTACTAATATATATATATATATATAATATAATATATAGGTACGTGTGTAATCACTGTAGCTATACATTCCTCTGACAGATATGTACCAATAAATGTTCACTAATAATAGTACTCAATAAAATCACTATAGCCTAATACGAAACATCTGAATAAGAATTATAGCTTATATCATGATCAATCGTCACTATGAGTTGTAGCATAGCGAAGATAGTAATATATTAGTCAAACTAAACTCCATTAGAAAATAAATAAAAAAAAAAAAAAAAAAGGAAAAACACATGCACTTACAACACTAATAGATATAAAAGAGATATAATCTCACTTACGCTGACAATTTTCTGCTTGGCTTCAGAGAGAGGAAAGAATTGTTCCCTGTCACAGGACAAAAGAATCACATACAACGGGCAACAACCCAAGTCATGCCGGTTGAAATAAGGTGAGAATGAGCAATAACAAGGATAGATCACTTTCACAGAGAATACGAACCTAGTGGCAAGACCAAAAAAAAACTCGGGATGATACCAATTCTTCAGGAAGTTAACTTGTCAAGCTGCCACAGACAGGCGAAGGAAAGACGCGGACAAATAGCGAAGTGATTCAACGCTGCACAAGCTAATTGAG
>JABUQX010009991.1:12500-14360 GCA_015478945.1 Trachelipus rathkii | reverse complement strand
GCTGGACCAACAGACCAGGGCGAAGCCCTCCCTAGGATTGTATATATTATATATATTATATATATATATATATATTATATATATATAATATAATTATATATATATATATATAATATATATATATATATATATATATATATTATATATATATATATAGGGTCGTATCTAAAAGTTGTATTCGTTTACAACGTTGCGAAAATGAAGGGTGATAGAGGAGGTCAAGATGATCAACTTTTTCAGGTGGAAAAATCACGTAGGTTCACGGTTACCCCGGTAAGGGGGCGCAAAACAGGGCGTAATCCGTATAGAATAACACTAATGATATTTAACTTACATAGTTTCACAAATAAAGCTATAGTAATATAATATTTGTGAATCTACTTAATGTAAATATTCTAAGTGTTCATTTCATACGGATGACGCCCTCTCATCTACGCATCCTACCGAGGTAACTGTAGACTTGCGTAACTCCGTTATAAAGGGAGATAAATGTAACTAAAAAAACTACAGGAGATTTAATAAGTTTATTGTATAGTAGGGAAGGTATATTCTAGTATATTTGCTGAAAGAGCGCGTCAAGTGACTGAGGAAGGTTGATTGGTGGTAGAGGATTTTAGATTAAATTTTGAGACAAGCAAATGAGTGAAGTAATGAGAGAAAAGAAGAAGAATCTTTATTTAGGTTTATTTTACTTGCAAAAGGAGTATGACAGGATTAATAGGGAAGCTCTGTGACAGGTGTTAATGTTATATGGTGTTGGTCAAATTTGTCAAATTGGTCAAATCAGGCTTCTGATTGGAGTTAACAGAATGTATGTTGATAGTGAGGCGTGTGTGTAAAGAATAAATGGAGCGGAGAGTGAGTGGTTTAATATTAATAACGGAGTGAGGCAGGAATGTGCTAACCCTCCATGGCTATTTAATTTGTATAATTAAAGATAGGGGTGGCAAGGAAGGGCGTTAAACTGATGAGGAATGGAAGAAAGTGGAGGGCCTTTGCTTATAAAAAACAGATGATTTTTGGTCGTGAGTGATGAATACGAAGAAAGTTTGAGATGATTGGTAAAGAGGTTTGGCAGTATGTCCAACTGCAAAGGTTTAAAAGTAAATGTAGACAAGAGCAAAAAGATGGTGGTTGGTGAGGAGAGTCTATAGTGTGACAACATGTTGGTTGGTAGGCAAATGGAACCAGTATAGGAGTTTAAGTATTTAATCTGTATGTTGATTGGAAAGGGAACTGGTGATGCTGAGTGCATAGTTGGAAAAGTTGTGAGTGATAGGAAGGTATGGTGGAATTAAATCTTTGGTGAATGCAATCTAGTATATATATATATATATCATATATATATATATATATTATATATATAATATAATATACATAATATATATAATCAATATATATATATATATATATATATTATATATATATTATTATATTATAATATATATATATATATATCATATATATATATATGGTATATTCCCAGCATCTTACCCTAACAAGAAAATTTTGACCGAGGGAAATTTAACAAGAGAATATTAAATATCCCGCTTTTACTTTTTTGGATGTGTAAGCCTACTATAAAAAAAAAACAACATTGAAATGTTATTTTGAACTTCACCATAGTCAAATATATTTCTATATACATTATTATTATTATTATATTATTCATTATTATTATTTTATTATTATTATATTAATTATTATTATTATTAGCCTATTATTATTATCTATTCATTATTATTATTGATATCTATTATTATTATTATTTATTATTATTATTATTATTATATTATTCTTATATTATATATATATAATATATATTATAATTATATATATATATTATATTATATATATATA
>JABUQX010009991.1:5000-7500 GCA_015478945.1 Trachelipus rathkii | reverse complement strand
TAATCATTTTAGAAATTCTCAATAATTTATAATAATAATAATAAAATTTTTTTTTTTTTTAAATATAATTTGAAAAAGAAATTTTAATTAATTTAATTAACAAATTAATTTATTACAAACAATACATAATAAAATAAAAACAATAAAGATAATAATACAGAAAAATAATATATATATATATATATAATATATATATATATATATATATATATATATATATACTATATATATATATATTCAAATATCCTTATATTCTATAATTCTATATATATTCAAACCATATATATATATATAGTATAGATATGTTTGTATATAGGCACGTCTAAATTAGGAGCGTTTTTAAATCATGGAAAATGCCCTTATAAGCTTCATTAGGTTAGTTAGGTATAGGCTAGTTGTACCCTTATAAATCTACATTTCACCCTTAAATTTTTTAATTTTTATTTCTTTTTTGCGATCATAAATTTACGCCTCTTCATTGCCAGCACCATTATCATATATATATATATATTAATAATATATATTTATATTTATATTATATATATTTATATTTATATATACTATATATATAATATAAATTAACTATATGTTCATGTTCTGTGGCTTAAAAATCTTTCTTCCTTCTACTACAATATCTTGTCTTCTGCTACTTTCTTCCACAGAACCAGATTTTCACTCTTTCTTTGAATATCTTACTACCTTTCACGAGACTGTTACATCTTCTCATCCATAAATACTGACGTCCTCTATTTGGGGAATTTCAATGTACACAACTGAAATGGTCGGTTCCTTCTCATACTGATTTACGGTGGGGAGTTAGCACCGAATCAATTTAGCATTCTCAACGAATCTTGGAGCAAACTAATTTAAAGAACCCACACACATTTCCAACCAATTCTTGAACCCATTCGAAACACACCTTGACCTATGTTTCACCACTATCCTCTCTCTTATAATACACACACCTTCGCTCCTATTAGTAAATCTGACCACAACCTTAATCTTTAAGTTTCAATTTACATACTTTCTCTCCCAACAGCTCATCCTGCCCTACGCTTCTTTTTTTCTAGGCACTTTGATCGGGCCCCTCCGATTGGGGGCCCTTGCGTATGCTTCTACGCAACTAATAATTGGAGTGACTGCTTTGTCTTCGTGGTGACGCTTCAATTCTGCCAGATAAGGTGCAGCTGTAATCGTTGATGGATAGTAGGTTTATTCTTCTTCGACGTAGATATCTTTCTCTTCATATATCCGATGGTTCGATCGTGCTTGTTCTCTGGCCATCTAGGCTAGAGACAGTGCGTATCGGGAAGGGAAAAATTCTCGTTCTCCTATCATCTTCGCTAATTTTCATTCTGCTAGAATTCGTTGCAGATTACTCTCGACGAGCAAAGCGGGCTTTCAATCAAACGAAAGTCGCCTAATGCAGAGTGGTTCTCCTACTGACAATCTTTCTGGCCTCTTGCCAAAAAACATGTCTAACAACTTCTGTAAATCCATGTCTATTCCTCTCCTCATCAATTCGCATCTGATTCGGTTCTGTTCGCTTAATTCTCCAATTGAAAGACCCAATCTCTTCTGCCTCTATTTTTCCTCTAACTCACCCTGACGACTCTCATGGCATTCCTCTCCTCCTTGCTTTCCTCTCAGGGTCCTACTGACCTTTGCCTGTGCACTTACATCTCGATCGAGGTGCATGGCTCCTAAATCTACGCAACGTTTAGGAAGCGGTGGCCCGCGATGGCATTCACTCCCGAGTTATGGAGGCGAGTGTGCTTCCGTGCTATCCCACCGCCCCTCAGCTTACAACCATACATCTCCTCTATGTCTCGAATACTAGACTTTCCCTCGTGTCTGACAAGCCACGACCATGTCCAACCTGTTCCGAAAAAGGAAGCCGCTCTCGATCCCTTCTAACTTTCGCCCTATAGCTCTTACTTGTATTCTATCTAAGATCTTGAAACCCTTCTCAACTCTCTCATTTCTTAGATAATCTGGAATCTCATTCACTTCCTTCCCGAGCGCCAGTACGGCTTTCGGCGCTCGAGGTGTACTACTGGCGATATACTTTCTATCTTATACTCCGATCTTATGCGTTTATCCGCCCCTTACGGCAACTCCGGGGACTTGCGCACGTGACTTGACCATATCAAAGCATCTTGTAACACGGGTAGGGCACCCCACCACAGCGCTCACTGCTCTCCAAGTCCCTCCTTTGAGGTTTCCTCCTTCTCTTTGCCTTACTAATTATGTCACGCTTTCTTTCAATCGACCTCAATATCGGCTGTGTTGACGGGCCGCCGTTTGTCTCTTTTTAGGGACGACCTTCTCTTCCTCTTCTCTGTCAATAGTGGTGTTCCTCAGGCGTTCTGTCTTATCTCCTACTTTATTCCTACTTTCCATTACATTAATGACCTTCTCACCTGCACTTCTAACTCTTATTCGACTCATATGCCGATGGACTCGACCCTCATCTTAACTCATTCTCAATTCTGCTCCT
>JABUQX010009989.1:42500-62924 GCA_015478945.1 Trachelipus rathkii | reverse complement strand
AGAAGAGAGAAGGAGAATACAGAGAGAGATCTATCCTATCCACCAGCCGACCCTATCGCCTCGAATTCCGTGTCCAGTTTCAGGGACTCGCCTACCGTCTAAGCAAGTGAGGAGCTGTTGTGGCCTCTCAGAAATACCCTTGTCTTCCGTCTTTTACGTTTTGCGCATTCCAGGAGCCCCCTGCGTCAGCGGGGTTCCATTCCTAATCGCCAGTATAAACCTACGCCGACGATCACTTTCTCGAACGCCCTCCAGGGGTCCGGGTCTCCGATTCCTACCGCTTTATTTATTTCATTTCAACGTCATCAATCTCTCCACTGAACTTCTGTGAGCCACTCAATCCTTAGTGATGCTTTTGGAAGCTGCTCGTCAAACTACTGCAGCTCACAGGCTACGCCAATGAGAACCGGATTCTCCTACTTGGTTCGTGAGACTGACTTCCGTACTATATAATACAGTAAGTAATAATATATACGTACTTGCTATATCCTACTATTACCACATGATACTGGGAAGATTCTACCTAGTCATTTCTAAACCTGTATAGTATTATTATCGTAATACGTCAAAGGGGCTATATATCACTAATTATATTAGCTGAGTAGAGCTATACGGAGTTTCTGAGATATCCGTAATGTCAATATATCGATTGACATCTCATTTACACCTCATATTATTACAGGATCATCCAACTGATTTATCAATAAATAAACCGACATAGTGTGCTATCACCTATATATATAATTATATAATATAATATATATATATTAATATATATATCTATATATATAAGACGTTTTAATCGGTTCCCTCCACGATAAACGTAATGACCACTATCAAATAAGACAGAACTACTATCGTTCAGTTCTTATTATACTACTTCTCACTGAGTTGACTTTCCCTAACCATCCAAGAGTAAAATACTTGGTATTTTAACCATGACAACGACGGTTCGAACTATTATTGTGCCGTTCCCGAGAAGATTGTTTCAAGTTGCCTATAAATTTGGTCACTACACACCAACTGAGAAATAGTTATGTGTTCACAGACTCTCCCACAGATCCATTGTTTATTTATATTCCCCACTATTGGCGTTTTTGTTCAAAATTAAATTATGGCGCTACCAGAAACTTTTTGTGACAGAAGCTATTCCAATTCATAGTGTGCCTAAACCGCAAGGGCCACAAATACATTTAATAAAACCTTCCTACTGTTTCCACTGCCACTATTTTCGTCTTGAGATAATTTGAAGAGCCTTGTAAGCAGTTATTGCTGGCGACCATTATCAATAAATTATATACTATAATACTCTGTTTAAAGATGTAGGAGAAGTCTAATAACTAAGTATCAGATGTTTCTTGTATGAGAGAGAGCCTAGGAACTTCTGGCTTCACTCTATTCTATCACACTTTACTTTATGTGCGGTACTGAGCGTTCCACTATATCCATATCTGCGGTTGCCTCATTTCACGTTGCTTCAAATCGCCCCCGTGCCGTTGTGTCCGGAGCTTGTTCTTAAGCCTACTACTTTCACCGTCATCTGAATACCTTCATGTAGCCGGATACCTATGAGGATCAACCTTGTAATTCGTATATGCGTTCCTTAGTATGATCATTATCCATGTTAACAATTGGTCCTCTACAACTTCATCACCAGAAAATTAGGTCCGCCGAACACTCAATAATCGTATTCAGTTATCTATTGCTGACCGAGATACGCGCACACTAACCCCACTTCTCTATATCCTAATTAGCTTATATATACTCTCATTGTAAGAGGTCCATGCAGCTCCCAAGGGGAATGTAATGTATATTTATGCGATAGGTTCTACTAATGATGATACTTCTGAAGGTATCCTAGATGCAATATCGTACATGTGTACCTCATAAGTCAGAGCTACCTGTATCCGTCCTTCACCGAGAAACGCCCTGCTTCTGTTTTAATCGCCGGGGAAACTAACCAAAGTCCCTCTTATAACGGTTGCGAGAGGTCCGTCCAATTAGTGGCAAGGGATCATTTATCACACCGGACATAGACATCCGGTAACGTTACAGCCACTGTTTGACTTATCGTGGCTCAAGTTGTGTATTAAACATATTAGAGAGCTATAGGAAAGTGATTCGTCTGTATCTCATAACTGAGCAAGCTGACAATTCTTATCAGATTTATGACATGAACTGACTAATCACGGGACTATACAGGCCGTGCGCCACTGAACAGAACTCCTGACGCTGAGAACAAACCCGGGCGAGAATATCACGGAGCGCCCAGATTTGATTGAACCGCTTATGAAAACTTCCTTTTGATACTGTCAGGGTGGTCTTCGTATGACCGCAAAATTGGTCCTCGCGAGCTTTTATTTGTGAAGATTTTGCTTTCGAGGTCATATATTGGTGTTGGCTTCCATCCTGCTTTCCCTCGTTCTTTCTACTTCCATTAGGCGGACACGCTTCGCGCGATCTAGATTATTATGTCTTGTTTTTCCCTATCTTATAATCTGTATTAACACGAGTCATACTAAGCCCAGCTTCGCATATCAAGTACGATTCTAGAACTTTTTCGTATATGTACCCACTAGTATATCGGATCATCTTCGACCTATACTTCAATTCCTTAATTCACGTGGGGCGTTAACACGGTGGTCATGACTAATAATAACTGTTAATGATCTACATTACTACCGAGGGGTATAAGTAGTATACTCAGAGGACGTATTATGTAGAGATTGAAACACCTATTTCGCCCGCCAGTATTAGATCCTTTATACTACTTTAGGGATTAACGTGGCGACCGAGAGAGAGACTGTCGAGATGTGTTGTATTATTAGAAGGTAGGTTTGATAGTAATTGAGCTGCATGAGTAGGATTGACAAGGAGGATGGATAGGTGTTATCATTATTTCATCTATCCTGCACCTTATACCTTCCCTAACTCCACCCTACTTTGACTTCGGTTACCCTAGTCGACGGATGCTTTATTCTAGCTCTACTCGTAGCGCGGACTCATACGCTTCCGAGATTTTAACTGCTGACGCCATACACTTGTAACAACAATATTTATTTCAACTTATATATATATATTTATATATATACTCCACCGTCAGCCGACAATATATATATATATATATATAACCGATTCATACTTGTTACTTTACCTCTTCATCATTTCACCCCAAGATACCTTACTTGAGTAAGGTATGACTGCACTCCTGGTCAAGTATGACGCGTCCCCCTATTACCACGGCTTGCTATTTAAAGTAATATTCTGAACACGGGGTGCTGAGTCTGAGGTTAGAGTATATATAGATGTTCGATAATTAGGTATTGAGTAAAGTGTGATACTTTGGTAGCGCCTCTATTGGACGAGCCTCTACATATCTATATTATCTCTGTAAATGATGCCACAGGAATCACCACCTATTCGTATATAACAGGATATAGTAAGGGCTAAACACATAATTACCATGCTGCGGGGTGATCTTCCTCTCCCTCCGGGGTTTGAGGTTTCTGTCGGTGGGTCGTCCGACGGCTCACGGGAACCTTTTAACTCAGACTCTAAAACCTCTTGCAGAAGACCATACTAACATCCCAAAAATCAATATATACTATTGTCGCATCCGTCTACTCTATAGATCCCTAATTATGATTATTATTTCTAGTTATATTATGATTGCACGTTTCATTACTCACAATGAGATAACTGAGCACCTAATATAGCGGATAAATCACATATATGCTAATTTAACGTATAAATAAGCTGTTAATAGAGATATATACTTGTCGTATCAACATCAAGTCCTTGGCTGTTTAGTTATTTATATAAAGGAGTAATGCATTAACTATCTAGGTGATATACCGTTACTCATTTTAGCACAACTTCAAGATATCTAAAGGGAGGCCCCTCATTAATTTACCTGAATATTCTAGATTAGGAACAGCGACAGAGGTGGGGGCAGCTATCTTGGCCTTCACAGTAAGTCCCTGTCCCATTTACTCAATTTCCACTCACTACTCACACGCTGCATGCAGATATGGTATAGTCGTGTCTCTCCACACGACTTATCATTCTTATTCCAATCCGTATAGAGGAGAGCGCTTAGCTCGTCTCATTAGATCGACACTTGGTGCAGCGATAGTTAGAACACATTCTCACTCTAATCTACCCCAAGCGGTCCCTCTGTCCAGTAAATACTACTATTGCATGTTACCCCAGAAGGACCTCGTCGATTTCTTTCACACCAGTAGTCTCCTCCTCGAGCCAATAAGCTTTAAGTTCAATCCTACGTTGTATAGTTGGTCTGTCGGATGAGAGACAGTTATTAATACCTTCCTAGAGCCGACATATACATGTGGGGAGATCGAAAACTGCGGATTATTTGAACTTTATTGGGAATTACCCCATGCCGGTTGGATTGTAATTTAGTATTTATATTTGATCATGGAATTTTTCGTGGTAAAGATTCATAACAAATTCGACAGATCGGGCGGTAACTCGCGCGACCTTTAGAGAGATATCCAGATTTCCTTGATCTATCTGAGCGACATTCTTTACCGCCAACTGAGAGTGGCTCACCGCATCTCGTGTATGTGTGTCTGTTCAACACTCGAGTCTATCTTATGAAATCGTTTTTGGGTGGGAGGAGTTATATTGCCAGTCTTTCACCTACAGTCAAGTAGTCTACACTGACCAACTAGATATCATATAGATGATGACATCCCTTTGTGCAACAAGTGTGAGCTGCAGGCATATCCAATCAAGTAACTTAATAAACTATATACTTCCGTCGACTAGCTATAATACCTATATATTATCTGGCTTAGGCGCTAATGACGGGGCAGATCACTGTACCTCATTATCTTATTCCATACAAGGTATATACCCAATACTTATATACTTTTTCCATATACTTTTATCCTGCAACTAACTAGTGTTCCCGTCGCCGGCGGATGCCTCACTTTATTTCTATAGGTAAGGTATATTCAGCTATCAGGCTACAAACTGGAGCATATACCTACTACCGTATGCGTTACTGAAAGTACCCAGGAAATATCAACACAACTCACTCAACTGGTGAACCAGGTCCGAGTCGTGCTCGAGGGCACTAATCGTAATAATAGCGTAAGTCGTATATAAGCTTAGTTATATAACTAAGACTCCCACACCTCCAACTTGAATCTCTAGTTTAAGGTCGGCGGCCCATCACTCCTATAGCGTATTATAATCGCCGTACCGGAATAAATCAAGTACTGCTGAGTACAACTATAATACTCACTTACCAGCAAGTTATTATAATTACTTATCTACGCCTGTATCTCAGATCCGCATAAAAAGTGCGATTAAAATATTTTATTTCAGAAAACATATATACCTATTATATATAATTGATGACATTGTACCGCTTTTATACCCGTATTATACGCTCAGCAAACTTCTTGAATTGTTAACTTCTGACTACTCTCCGGAAGGTTTATGTGGCGTAGATAGAGTTGGGTTTAATCACCTCAGCGTCTACCTGCTCTCCAAATGACTAGGCATCCCTAGGTATTATACATCTATGAATATACCTTTTATATCGTTTAACTATAGTTAGCATGTATCGGGATGGAGTTTTCTATGGAATTATTTACTGAGTTCACGCACTAGGAAAAGACACTTTCATACTAACCTAGGCTATTCTAACTAGGTACAGGGCATGAGAGTATCCTAGACGCCTCTACAACGCTTATACTGTACCGGGGAATGGATGCGATCACTGGTCACCTTATAGATCGGACATTATACCTTTCAGATGTCCTTCGACATTGACTATCTCATTATATATAATAATATAATACACATCTTGACCACTGCCTTCACTTACTCGAGCTATTTACAATAAGTAAATAAACATATATGAGTGTGAATAGTGGAGTCCTCCCATTATATATATTATATATACCTGTTATGTACTATAATACTGTTGACATAATATATTTTAGTTACTCACATTCCCAAACCTGGGAAACAGTAGAATATACGACTTTTTCCGAGATATATATATAACCATCGCCCTATTTCCATTAATCCATGTCAAATATACATGTATAAGCTCATTAGGAGATAAGATATGTATATAGTGGCTTCTCAGTACCTTATAGATTTCACCTAAATCAGTTGGATGGACAAACTCCAATGCATTTTACCGATCATCCAATTTGTGGGTTATTTCCACGTCGAGCATTCGGAGCTCGATACTCCACAGGATCACTCTCTCATTATCGGTTGGATCAACTGAGACATTCGTTAGAGTCATTATTGTCATCCATAACAAAAATGACTACATCTTGTGCACGAGATTCACTTCCTTTTAGGCCTTACGATAAACTGTAAATAGGCGTATATAATAGTAATAGCACGTGATGGAGTTGGGAGGTTTTTGACGGAGTGCTCCCACTTACCTTGGGACCTTAGTGAGGTACAACATTTCACCTATTCCCTATCAGTTGTTGAATGTCGGTTATATTCATGATTCACATTTTTACACAAGGTCCGTTCGAGGATTAGCCTATTATATATACGTATATATATTATATATATATATCATGTACGGAGGCCGTTTGTCCCCAGGTAATTATACGAAGGGTGTCCAGCAAAGGACTCAGTCGTAACTATGAAGCGGATTGACTTTTCACGCTATTGGTATTCTAATGGATGTATGTCTGTAATATTCACTCCGCGACCTATTATATATTCAGTGAGCGCTTGTATACTATATACTCATCTATGTTGATATATAATACGATCTTATACTCATATACCGTAATACTAGTCCTCTGAGAGAGTCATAAACTTCCTTGTATGGAACGTCAACTTCAGGTCGCCATCGATAGGGTTTCCTCCTGGTGCTCTGCGCGAGTGCGCGTGGCTTTGCATTCTCCACGGCGAAAACTACAGCCGTGCTTTTCCGAAAAAATCCTCGTCGTAGGGGTCGCCTACAATTGCCTCCAATGTTACGCCTCTATGGCTCCCCTATCCATGTGGAGCCGAGGGTGCGGTTCCTGGGTCTGTTGCTCGATGAGCGCCTCACGTACCTTCCTCATATTGCTCTCCTCAAAGCTAATTGCCGCCGTTCCTTGGATCTCTTACGGCACCTCACCTCCAAGACTTGGGGTGCGGACAGGAAAACCATGCTCCACCTTTACATCATGCTGTTGCGGGCTAAACTGGACTATGGTTGTGCCATTTATGGGCAGACCTTCCAGTCCTACCTCCGCCTTCTTGACCCCATTCAGACTGAAGGTCTGAGAATTGCCACGGGTGCATTCCGTTCCTCTCCGAGGGAGAGCCTGGAGGTGGAGGCCGGGGTGATGCCCCTATCCCTGCGGAGGGAGCAGCTCATGTGCTCGCTGTTCATCATATATATACACTATATACACCGTCTTCAGTGAGTTAACCTACTATATATATATATATATTCGTCAGTACACTTGAACACACTATATACTAGATGAGTGTTCCGTCACAATACTCCTTCTTATATGGCCATTATTATTATGCTTGGGGTTGTACTTATATCCATTACTTCGATTATCTCGACCTTTGTACCAGCGAGCGTCATGCTTAATTAATGAGTATATATATTAACATTCTACCTGCGTACTCATAAGTGGGTCTCATCACGCATCCATGTCCATCTATTGAGCACAAGTATGGAATTACTACAGACTTGTATAATAAGTGGTATAGGCTAACACCTGGTACTTATTTTGAGGGAGAAATTATCCTTTGTAGTATTCATCTAACGCGGAGGTCCATATGCAGACTCATATGCGTAGTTATTTTACACGTATAGTTACTAATATAAGACTGGAAGTGAAAAGGTGGGAGAGCTTTAACAACTGTGTTTTCCAGGTACATTCAAATCACTGTTAATACTATATATATAAATCACTTATTCCGCATCACTTATTTTCTAGTTTCTATTACTAATTCCAGACGGTAAGAACACCTATCACGAGCCACCTGCTTCGTGCTCTCAGGTGGCGGTTCGAAAGACTCACTGCGATCCTCTCCTTCTAGGGCACCGCCAAACTCACAAACCTAGAACACTCGTATGCATCACGCGCACATCCGGTTGGTCGGCGCGAAGATTTGTTTAAGGATTATGCACCAGTCCCTCGAGCTTAAACACACTTCAGGTAGGTTTTTCGTCCTTCCAGCTAGAACATGCATTCTTCTCTCGGACATTTCACAGGAGGCGCTTCCTCTTCAAAACTCAACGCCTTCCTCGTTGAGCACTTTTGTATACGCAGGGGATGCTCAATGCTTCTAGGCCCGTAACTTCGTCTGGGGGTCTGAATGGATCCATCTGAACGCTGCACAACGTATAGAGCAGATCTCCGTCAGCATATAATGTTAAAAGGCAAGCCCCCGAGATATGAGACTTGAGAGTTCTGTCTCTTGGTGTGCGCCCTATTACCCTCCCATGTAGGCCGATTTCCTGGCAACGAGCGACAGATCGTGCGATCGACTGTAGCGCGCGAAGCAAAGCGGCGTGGAACGCACACACAGTCCACATGTTCGATAGTCAGACACTTCCATCTTCTTCTGTTATCAACCTATTTTACCTTATCTATGCATAGCTGTGAATAGTAACTCCTTGGTATTTTTCTCCTTCCTCGCGACTTACGGCGCTTGAATACTTTACCCATTATGATTTCTCCCGAACTCAATTAAGAGTCGCCCGTAGGAGACGTTCCTTAGATCGTCATACTTACTTGTATATGGCTGGCCTCACGAATAATTTATCTTAGTATTTTAAAGGAGAGACTATCTGGCCAGATTAGAAATCTGTGGCCTCAATACTTTTCGCGCGCGCGAATCATGATTACATTAAGCTCCGTAATAACCTTGGCCGCTATTAGACTTCATAGTGTAAGGAAGAGCTGCGAGAGTCCATGAATTCTGAGAGAGCGTGCGCTTCTCACTGGCTCGATTAGAGTCTGTTACATAGAGATCATTTTGAACAAATCTTCTACACACCTATGTATATTCTTTATAGTTCTAGACTGTTGGGAGATATCTACTCTCATCCGACCTCTGACACTATATTTTTGCTGATTTACATATTTGGTATCTTCACGTTATGTGTCACACATACATCTATCTCTCGTCTGTCATTTCAACTTCTAAACAATAAATATGGCTTCAATTAATCATCATTTGTTGCGAATGTGTGTGAACTCTCTGCGAGCTTATTCAACTTTCTTCAGTCTCTTTCAGAGCACCCTTCTCTCGATATGCATCAGTATTTTCTCTTCCACTTGCTCACAAAGCTACTGCTTTCAATGCTGTACCAAACATTCCGAGCGCGCCTTCAGACCACGAGCTCTAATCACGAGATATACTATATACTCATTTCATAGTGATTCGATATTTTTATACCTTATCCTTATACTTTGAGAACTTAGAACATCTTATGTATATATATATAATATATATAAGGATTATCTAACTGACATTATTCTGTTGTTGCTGATGGAGATCTCACTGAGTACATATATCCACTATATCAAAAAAATAAAAATTATTATATTATTATTATTATTATTATTATATATTATATTATTATTTATAATATTATTTTAAATTAAACTATACACAGCTGAAAAGATACTAAGTAAATGTTAAGTTAAGTAGATACCGTTCTTAATTTATATCTGAATGAATAAATTTGTTTTCATTATTATATATATATATATAATATATATATATATTATAAAAATATAAAATATATTATATTATTATAATATATAATAATATATATATATATTAATATATTAATATATATATATATAATATTTATATTAATATATATATATATATATAAATATAATAAATAATTAATATTAATATATTAAATATATTAATATATATATTTTATTATTTTAAAAATTAAAATATATTATATATTATATATATTAATATATAATTATATATAATTATATTATATATATATATATATTAATATATAATATATATTAATATTATATATATATATTTATATATATATATAAATATTATATATATATATATATATATATATATTAATATTAATATTAATATATTATTATATATAATATATATATTATATATACATATAATATATATATTATATAAATAATAATATATAAATAATATTTATATATATTATATATATTAATATATAATATTATATATATAATATTATATATATATTATGTATATTATATTAATATAAAATATATAATATAATATATATATATATATATAAGTATATATATATATTATATTATATATATATTATTATATAATATATATATAATATATAATATATATTTTATATAAGTATATATATATTATATATATATATAATTAAATATATATATATATTAATATATATATATAATATATATAATATTAATATATATATATATATATAGTATATATAATATATATATATAGTATATATATATAATATAATTAATATATATATAATAATATCATATGATATGAGGTAATTATAGTAGTATATAATAACAGGTGGTTTATTGGGTATGGCGGAAGAAAATGTAAGAATGGTAAGAAGGTGTTGATTATATGTTAGTAAAGAGTAAGTGAGAGTATTAGTATATGTTAAAAGTAATACTTTCGTTATTAAATAACATAAGATATAACTCATATATAATAGATTATATATATATAGCTAAGTATAGGTAGTAGGTAGAGATTCTATAGTATCGTAAGTGAAATAGTAAAGTGAGAGGGAGTATTGTGTTGGTGAAGAAGGGGCAGATGGTGAGTTTTTCATATTCCGCGGTATGTCGGATGCGGATTTGGGAAGACAGGAGAAATAGTAAGTTAAATCACTAATTAGTAGCATATTTTATTGGTTTATATTTTGGGAGGGATAAATATAAATAAAATGTATAAATCAGTGAGAGGGTTTAGGAATTGGAGAATTTGAGTTCAGGATCATTTAATTGATTTGATATTATTCTATATATGTTAAAAATTAAAGTTATGGAGGCTATATGGATGGAGAGGAAAGGTTATACGAAATAGAGTAGTATATATAAATAATATTAAATGAGAGAGATAAGTTTAAAGTGAAACAAGACATAATGACATTATAAGTATTGATTAATAAGTAATATACGAGTCGCTAGTAAATCGGTATTATTGAGAATATGTGAACAATAGTTATAATACTGAAACAAATCATGTGAGGGGCAAATGAGATAAGGAAAGTACAATTGTTAGTCAGTATATGCAATAGGAAGTGGTAGTTAATGTGCTATAAGATCGGAAAGTAAGAATGTATATACTCTTAGAGACATTGGTGGAAATGAAGAGGTGATGAAGAGAGCGTGAAATTAGCAGAGTTATAAAGCAAGTAAGTCCGTGGTTTTTATGAAATAATTGAATGCAAAAAATGCGACTAAATGATAAAGTCTCAAAGAAAGATATATAGACATATGGAATTAATATCATATCATATAATGAGCAATTATAGAAAAAACGATAATACACATACAAATATTGACACATTAAAACGTATTAGGTTAATAGAACACACACGATATATAGGTAATGAATAACAATTGAGTTTTTTGGTTGTAAAAAAAGGTAAATCGAGAGGAAAGAAAGATCGTATTCTCACTAAGGGAAACGAGCTGTGCTTTCTTATTATAACTTGCGTCTGAGAAGTAAAATGTCAGAAAAACAGTTTAAATAATGAGAATAAGGGGAAGCTGCTTAGAATAATGAATAGGGATGGTGCTTGTGTAACTGATGAAATGGTCTTAGTGTTCAAGGGGAGTGTGAGGCACAAAGTTCACTACTATCACACAGAGTTAGATATAATCAATTAGAGACACACCACTAAATTTAAAATATCTAAGTATATAGAATAGATATGTGATAGTGAATGTATGTGGGTATTGATGTGATGAACAAGAGATAATAGGTATTTTGGGGAATGAGGTTATGTAGTAAGGAGGAGGTAATTTGAGTAGAGTGAAGAAAGTTATGAGATATAGGTTAAATATACTATTTTATGACAGGTATTAATTATGAAATTACTGTTATGAATAATGATCATAGAATCGAGAGGCGTAGATGTGATGATTGATTGAGATTTGGTAAATATAAGATTAGTTGTAATAAAGCGTTAATTATGTGAGGGTCAGTGGCATAGTCCTATGAAAGGTGTTTTATTGTGCGAGAGAGGCCATATAATACACATATTGAGTTTATTACTTTTATAGAGTAGTGATATAGGGAGAAAGAGGAACTGTAAGAATATAGGGGATAATAATAGTTTAATATATTTAGAGTGGTTATGTTAGGAAGGTATACTACGGTATTTTTGGAGATCGAAAGAGTGTACGTACGAATGACTGAGAAGGACAGAGGAGATTTAGGTGAAGAAATAAGTGAGTCGTTATAGGGGAGTGGTAAGAGATGGTATTGATATATATCAAATCTTTAACATTGAAGCAAATGATTGAAGTAAACGTAGAGAGAAGAAGAATATATAATATTAGTATTATTTTAGGTTTATTATATATTAGATATTGCAACAGGCGTATGATATAGTATAGAAGTTTTATGGCATGGTATGTGGATATAGGATATAGGCTTCTGTAATGATATAAAAAGTTATTGATATATGGTTAATATTATATGAGTATAGGTCGATTTGTATAAATCAATTTAAACTATGGTGTCAAATAGGTTGAATATATTATGAGGTTTACGTAATTATGATTAATTTAATATATAATAAGCGAAGTTGAGACAGGGTTGTATATATGTCTCTTGTTATTCAGTTTGTATTAATGGATTGAGAGTTTATGAAATAATAGTAAGTGGTGAGTGTAGGCAGGAAATTGAGTATTTAAGAATGATTAGGAGGAATGTGAGATGATGAGATGGAGGTGCTCACTACTAATACTTAATATAGGGATGATTGATAGTTCTGTGTGGCGCATTCTGTAAAGAGAAGTTTGAGAGGATATATGGTAGATATAGAGAGTAATTTGGTCAGGATGTGTACTAGGAGGGTCTATTGTAATAGTTACGTGGATTAAGAGCAATGGTTAATGGTATGTGAGTGAGGACAGAGTATCCTCTAGTAGTGAATAGTTATGTTTCGATGGTGAGCAGCTGGATACAATGTATATCTGAGTTTATAAATATTTAGGTATATGTTGAATGAAGAAAGAGGAATCAGGAATGATTATAGTCATGAGTATGAGTAGTTAAAGAGATGGAAAAGTATTGGTAGACAGTGAGAGTATCAGAGAAAGTTGCGCTAGAGATAGCAATTAAATCGTAATAGTGGGGAAATGTAATAATGTGAGTACATGAAATTTCATCTTGAGTGTGACAAAAACGATGTTATCATATGAATGGTGTAAAGTCTTTATTACGCCTGACATGAAAGAATTGTGTGATGCTCGAGAGTCACAGAGGATTATAGACTGAGACTAAATGCTTCTGGAAATATATGAATGAATTAATGATCTATAAGTTTCATACGATGAGTGGTTATGCGAGACTAAGTCACAAATAAGATGTCTTTACGTGGTGTTCACATTGTGAGATCAAATAGATATTTGATATAAAAAGTAGGTGAGTGATATGAGAGATAGGTATCTTAATGAGTTAGAAGAGAGTCTTCTTTTTCTAGCTGGAGAGTGTGCAGTTAAAACACAAAAGGGTAAAAAAGATGCAGATATATAATGAAACACGGATGTAAAATGAATATTTGAAAATTGGTTGAGTCGCACAAGAAATGCAGTAAAAGGATGCATCAATTACTTACTGTGCGGTTTTTAGTTTAGAGAGGCGGCAGTGTAACACTGTGCTGTGTATTCGGACTCGATTTGTTAGGACAACTTCTCCGACCATAGGATCTCCGGGGAATGACTGCTCTTAGAAAAATCGTTATATAGGAAAGCTTTGGTATTCGCACGACAGATAACTTACACCTGGAAATAGTATTGTGTAATAGAGAGTATATGTTATATGCTGATGTCTCTAGTGTGTAAAGGCAGAGCCGTTAGAAGAAAAGCTCCCCGTTAATCTAGGTAAAACAAAGAGATGTGCACAAATGGGCAGAAAGGTTGTGAAACTTGTGGTGCCGTGTATAGGTGCGTGTATTAGTGTGAGAACCCTGCCAGTCCACATAAAGGGTGGGATGATATAACCCCTTTACATTGACGATCTACCATAAGAGATGAGAGGAATTGCAGTCTGACTGCTGATCCATGCTAAGGCTGTGTGATGAGGTAGAGTATGTGTAATACTGACTGTGTGCGGGATGAGTTGTCTATCTCTACTAATTAATAATACTTTGTGTGAGAGAGGGGGCGGCAAGGCTGGGCTTTCTTTTCGACTTTGTCATGTTCTTCTACTGCTTTTTTCTTTTCGCGGATGTACATCGATATTTCAATACTCCGCAAGCACCACTTATTCAGACCATTGCTGCTTGTGAGCGAGAATATTACAAGTGTCAATAAAGACAGAGAGAGACTGAAATTCTAATGTAAG
This sequence comes from Trachelipus rathkii, assembly GCA_015478945.1. Lineage (NCBI taxonomy): Eukaryota > Metazoa > Arthropoda > Malacostraca > Isopoda > Trachelipodidae > Trachelipus > Trachelipus rathkii. The sequence continues at coordinate 48,347 of JABUQX010009989.1, read as the reverse complement.
GCAAATCAATTTTTTTCCTGAGATACTGATTAGATGAATATCAAAGGGTCTAAGTTACTATATTCAATACCCATAAGAGTTTTCATTCAGAGATCAGAGTATGTAATTTCTATAATCTTTGAGTTCTTAAGTCTAAAGAGCTATTATATTTTTATAGTAATAACTTTTTTATCACACAATCTTCCGAGACTCCAACTAAAGTAATTATAACGGGAATAAATAAATGGTATGTGGTTTATTGCAGAGTTAGAGCGTTATGATGCATAATCTTTCTATAAAAAATTATATTCTCTATTAAGATAGTTCATATTGAAAACACTTTAGAGGAAGAGCGAGAGCGTACCAATATGTGTCACATTCCCCTTGCTATACCTCGATGAGTGGATGAAAGAATTAATGTAAACGCAGAAGACAGAGTAGGGACGGGGTTAGACCGATCGAGTAGAGAGTTGATAAATAAATGAGGTGGAGGGTGACTTGCTTTATTGTACTATGAAGATTATTTGTATTTATATGTTGGTCAGAATCTATGAATAGAAAGTTTGAGAGAAATTGAGGTACATATATATATAATATAGGGAGAGTTAGTATTAATAATGATCAGGTATATATTAGTTAGTATTAAAATGAGAAGGGAGTATTTAAAGTAAATAATGTATATAATATTAAGTAAGTAATGGATGATGATGGGTGAGGAGGTATCCCCGTCAAGTGTGAAATCTCATAGTTATTTATTATAAGTATGGTAAGACAACTGGTAATAACATACATATCAAGATGCATTAATAATATATTTAAGGTTATATAGTACATGTGCCTTTGGATTAAATATTACACAACACATAGAGATATGTAAATGACAGGTTAGATAAGTTAATAATTAATAACTTTATGAAAGCTGGTAGGGAAAGTGGCATGGTGCATATTAATAATCTATTGGTCAGAATGCTAAGGGAAAATATAAGGTATATCTGTGATGTCGCGTACTAAGGTGTATTATAATGTAGAGTTATGTTGATTAATCTATAGGTGTTATGTTTAGTAAGCTGAAATTACTGAATATGGAGAAAAAGATGATATAGAATTCTTAATAAATGAGTACATGTACTTATATATTACAGATTAGGATATATCTTAGAGAGTATTAGGTGTGAGATAGATATTGATTAAAATATGGGTTATATGAGCATATTATTAGGAAACTGTGTGTGTGTGTTGAGAAGTAAATGACAGTATAAATGAGATAATATTAAATTGAGAGTGATTATTTTAAAGTATTAGGTTTATTCGTTTATATTTTGAGGAAAGAGGTGGTGATATACATGATATTGATTAAATATAAGGATGTATATATAATACTTGTTATACTAGTAGATGTGTGTGGGAATCGACACCTGTGGGGAGACCAAAAGTAAATAATTGTGTACTGATTTTTGTGTAAATAGAGTCTCTGGAGGAAAGGAAGTGCATTATTTAATTAGTAAAATGCGAAAAGAATGGTGCAATTATAATAGAGTTAAATATGGCAGGAGTATTATTGAGTGTTGATAGTAGCATGTAGTACCGTACTTGGTTTTATATATACTACATAGTGGAGGGGATCTGTAGGAGTGTATTTGAATACTCTAGGAGAGGAAAATTTGTAACTGCTACGTAAGACTTTACGCATTATTATATATATGAGTATGAGGCTTCTCACCTATTTCGATACTTTATCATTTCATTGATTTTATTCTATACTCATATATCACACCTATAGAATCCTGTTATTCACGGTATGTTTGCACTCCCACTATAACGACCCTATACTACTAATCAGTATGTGAAATTCCATGGGGAGGAATAAATCTGAGAAAGAAAGAAATTACATATATATTTACCATGTTTTTGATAACAATGTGGTAATAATTGGATAACTGGGTAAAGTATCTTATAGTATATTATATAATATATACTAACTCAAAATATTGAAATTATAGTATATATAAAGTGTCAAAGTAGTTTCATTATAGATTGTTTGTATGTTATAATTAGTTATTGATTTAATATCAATTTTTTTATGAATCGTAAATAAATAAGGAAATAAAATATTTATTAGATAATACGTGTTGCAGGGAATTAGTGGAACTATCATTATCACGGAAGAATATTGCTTTATAATTTTTTTTTTTATTTTTTTTTTAATTAATAGCTTAGTTAATAATATTAATTTAATTCAACGCTATAACTTTATTCTATGTATACTGAAAGTGTCGAAGAAATATACTTTTGCATTCTTAATCGCTGGAATTTATGAAGGAAGAGTGATGAGCGTCACTGATTTCAAAACTCTTGCTGATAAATTACCTACGTATTGAAAGTATTATCACTACTAAGTAGTTCAACTTATAATGGCAGGACCTCACTGAGCATAAACACCTATAAACAGATTGCTTATGGCAATGAATACCTTCAATAACATCTAGAGGATGAGAAAGTAAATATATTATTTTATTATTTTTATATACCATACTTTTAGAAATGCCTAATTTTAACCATTCGATTTGTTTTTGTCACATTATAACACTTATTAAGTGGAATAGATGTGCTAGATTAATGGCTATACAGTTACTAATACTCAAAACTTATGTATTTTCAAGAATCCGGCCTCTAGTTGGATTTTTATTTAACCAATTAACATTTTTTTCTTTAAAAAAATTTTTTTTTTTATAAAATGTTATTAGTAATTGCGTATTTGAGAACTAAATATATTTAATAAAATAATATAATGGAGTTAATATACATATATAATAATGACATGAATCATATTTGAGAGAATTTTTTTCTTATCTTTTATTAGAGAGTTATATCTGAATACTTTATTATAAATTATATAACATTATTAAGATTTATGGTATTGAAATTTATATTAAGCGTTTATTGAGATATTCTCTCATCATTAGTAGTAATTTACAGTAATACTGTATAATATTATATGTATGAACAAAAAGTAATAATGTAGAAAATACACTATCATAAAGGTTAATTTAGCAGGGATAATTAAAATGATATTATTCCTAAAAGTCAAATACTATTATATGACCAATTATTGTTATATAGTGTGCAAGTCTTAAGGATGATGGTTAGTATATATATAAGAACCTGTTATGGAATGACTCATGCTCATCTGATCATTTTAAAGCCTAAATTACAAATTTTACTTTACTAAGTACAGATATTATATAAAAATATCTCAAACCTTATAATTATTAATTATATTTTACTTGCACTTTAAAGTGTAAAAAAGTTATTTTAACTTGAAATTCATACTAGGAGAGATTAGAGTTTCTATGGCCAACAGATAAACTTCGAACATCACGGAACTCGTGAGTCTCCACAGTGCATATCAGCGAATGACTGTGGAGGTGTGACACGTGTGCTGTTCTCATGAAGCATCGTCTAGTAAAACTGATATAAAGCAAATTACGCAAATACAATTATATATTCATTTATTTATCTATGAGATAAATATTAATGAGTTAAAACAAAAACCAATAAATTTATGAAAAAAAATAAAAAAAAATAAAATAAAAACTATTTATAATACTTCGTATATAGAAATCTCTAGTTTGATTATTTATTATTTATTTTAATTTACTATATTTGAGTAAATCATTAATTTTATTACAAAGGGTTTCTTATTATGATATTAGCCCCAAAAATACTCGAGAGATCAATTATAAGAGTTATGATATTACCTTGGACATTAAATGTATACAAATTATAGATTGTTTTTGGAGAATATGCTAGAGCAACTATATATCTACAATATAGGTATTGCGGAATTCATACACAACAATATTATACGCAAATCGCTAATATAACGCTTTAAACCTTTAACATAATCTATAAGCAATTTTTACGAAAATTGTGAGCATGTTTAGTGACTTATCAGTTAATTAGCCGGATATATATACACGTAACAAAGTAGTTTATATGTTTAGTGCCTTTATTGCAATAATTGAGACTTATCTTGTTAACACTATAGTTTAAATTAAATTAATAAACACGAAATTGTATATACAAAGTATTATTATATGTACGAATTATAGAGTATTGAGTTTATTAAATTATGCGACTGATAATAATCAATTAACATCGAAGCTTGTTAAAACTCCTCACTACTTGATAAGGGGCTAGTGCTCATTACTCTATATATAGATTGATGATATTAAAAAAAAAAAAAAAAAAAAAGCCTTACTTATTAACGCACTATTATTACATCCAAATACCTAGATATTTTTATAAATAATATCCATATTACGACTTTGTAACTCATATTGTGATTTGTCATATATTATATAAGTTATTTAAAATAATAAGTTGTAAAGTATGTATGAACAATTTATGAAGTTGCTTAATTATTATTATGCATTAACTATGTCCTGTTCTTTAGTCCAATGGACATTTTCAGTTATAATAAAGGAACAGATAAATATAGATCATTCTATATTATTAACACTATCTCTCTCTCTCTCTCATGAGTCAAATATTCATCATATATATAAATGTAATCCATGTAGTTATTTTCCTTTTAACAACCTATGGTATATTATTATTTATTTTCAAAATTTATTATTATCTACTAACATTTCGCTATGACACCTATTTTGTCAATGCACACTCTTTAACAATGAATCTTTAGTAAGATGTTTAATCAGTCTTAACGTTATAATCTATATACGTATATTTGGTACGACATATGAATGCCTATAACTTTACGTATTAACCTAAATTGTTAAACTTAGGCCAATTTGAGTATATTGTAATCGTTGATTTGCTTAAGTACTTTATCTACATTCCTTGAATGCAAAAGTTCCTCCCGAGAATCTCATTAAATTATTCTATATTATATAATTGCCTTTCATATTCACTCATGAGATGATAGCACTTCCAAACATATTTTTGGAGTTAGTGGGATATTTTGTGACCTGGTCTAATATATGCTCCAATATATATTCTAATTATTGGTATCGTGAGTGATATGTATTTATTATTAGAGGTATATATATTTGAATTTACATGAAATTGTTACCATAGCAGTGAATGCTGTACACAGATGCATTTGTGTATCTTTGAGAGAGCGAGGAATCATTCGAGCGATTGAAGAAATATATGCAAGTGTTTATAAGCATTAGACAAATACTCAATGTATATAAAACTTAAACCATATATAACTATCATTTACTAGATTGAATTATTAAAAAAAATTTTGAAACACGTTGCATATACTATTCACGTATTATACCTATACTATAATAATTAGAAATTCGCGCAGCACAATTGTTAATACTGAAAATTATGAAATATGATTACTATATATATATAATATATATAATATATATATATCGTTTTTCTGAACTTACCAGTTTTTATTTTTTTTTTCAGCAACAACTATGCAGTTCTTCTAACAAGGTAACATAGAAAGATAAAAAGAAAGAATGAAACCTCTTCATAAACGTAAGATTTTAAATATTTGTAGATACAGCTTTGTAATTAAAATTGAGTTGAAAATTAATTTTTCTTATCCTAGATTTTTTTAAACTTTAATTAAAAAGGTTTGCGAGTGTTTGGGCGTTTTCAGATGAAAATAATGTAAATCAACATTAAATACATTTCTAATGATTGAATATATTGTACTCAATCTTTTGTCAATGTATGAGCGATTTGATGAAGCTTTTTCAATTGCTCATGGTTTAACTTTGCCTCCTCTGCACCAAATCTTTTCAATCATAAGTACTTTACATTTTTGAATTTAATATATGCAAATTTATTTTATTTTTGTAATTTTATCTGTCCCAGTCAAAA
>JABUQX010009989.1:0-5000 GCA_015478945.1 Trachelipus rathkii | reverse complement strand
TATATATATATATATATATATATATATATATATATTATATATATAAATTATATATATATATATATATAGTATATATATATATATATATATATATATATATATATATATATATTATATATATAAATATTATATATATATATATATATATATATATATATATATATATATATTATATATATATATATATATATATATATTATATATATATATATTATATATATATATATATTAATATATATAGAAATCCAGGACGAAATTATGAGTTAACATACATACATACATACATTGTAAAGTGTACAATCAGAGGAAGAGTGCCCACAACGTTGCGATGTTGAGTACATGAAAAAGAATGAGCATTAATCGGTGAGTATAGAGTCAGAGAGCTAGACAGAAAAAGAATGTGGTCTGTTTTAAAAGGACTTGTTTTCATAAGCTTCTCCTCAAAGCAGGTGGTATGTGACCGGAGAGTTCAGACAAGAAGTATCCATTGTAAATAGCATATTTAAGGAGAGTGACACAACAGTTTTGTTAATACATTGCAAATCGTATTTAATTTTTCTGAAAGGAAGAGTTGGCAACTTGGTTAGAAATATCTACGGTAGCAAACACAAGGAAAGGAATAGAATATATAAGCAAGGAAGATGTTGACAAGAAAATGAGTTAAAGAAGAAGCGACCTTCAATGCCAGCTTTAAGAAATGGAGTAGATTACTCTTTGAAACTTGATTTGAAAATGCCAAAAAATTAAGGAATACTAAATACGAAAAAGGGCACAAAGGATGAAGAAAAAACTTCAGAAATGATAGCTTAATGACGGTCTCCCGTTGATGATCTTTGATTTTGTAACAGCTAGTAAAAGTTACTTTATACCCCACTATGTCATATGAAAACTGTAGATATAGTTATTATGATAAAATATATGACTGCGTAAAACAAAGTTTCAAATTATAAACACTAAACAATCGTTCAAGTTAACTTTTCACCGACGAAGGTCAGATTCTCAATCAGGAGTTTTTTATATCTCTGACTAGTCACGCCCATCCATAGACAAGATTTCAAACGACAAAATTTTGTGATCACTTATGAAGCATCACACGGCGTTAATATCTTCAGATGGACATGTTGGAAGGAAATGTTGGAATATGGAAAACTATTTCCAAAAGATGTTCACTATGTTATGAAAAGATGCTAGTGCTAATATAAAGAGCTTCAAACACTTTCTTGAGGTGAATAAAACAAACTCCGCATTTCATTAACTGCACCTTGCCATTAAAAAATATGTGGCATCAGACATAAGAATTCCTCTCAATGATAGATCAATTGCGGTACATATAATATTCAACAAAGGGCCCAAGAAGATTGTTAAAAGAAAATATAAGTCATAATTAATGTTTCGCAACTTTCAGTAATACATGATATTACCAAGTTCTGGAACAGCACTCTGCAAATGATGCTAAGGATAAATTTCTTAATTAATCTTAATGTTTGTGCGACTGCTCTAATGATAAAATAAATATCTTAACATTCCATGACAATTTTATAACCAACTGTATCACTGTACCCTTTGAAGATTAAATTCTCAGTTTTTCACAGTTTTTCATGTGAAGAAATTGAAACGTTACTTCATAACCACTCTCAAGCTCCACTGTCACCGACGTCATGAATGCAGCTCTCCGTTCAAGCAGCGATGATGAAGATGATCACTGTCTAAGCAAATAAATCATCAAAAATCGTCAACCATTAAGTCAAAGAAAAACTCATTTCTCATGACGAAGAACCCTTTGTAAGATGGCATGCTGAGTCGTATTCTTATCTTTAACATTTAGACAAGATTTACTTTGCTTGTCAGCCTTCAAGTGTTGCCAATGAACGTCTGCTTTTAGTAATGCTGGTTCTGATCTAAGATGAAAAACGTTAGTAGATTAAATGGTGAAAGAGAGAGAAGAGAGAGAGAGAGAGAGGAGAGAGAGAGAGAGAGAGAGAGAGAGAGAGAGAGAGAGAGAGAGAGAGAGAGAGAGAGAGAGCTGAAAATTATTATTTTTGAAGAATGACATTTCAATAATTTCTTTCAACTATTGATTATATGTTATCGACTGTACCTCTATAAATTAACTAATGGAATGGTTTTTCTCTTTCATAGGCGGTGGTTGGGGAAAGAGCATGGTGGGATACGTGTAGGAGTGGGTCTTCGTCCTGCATACTGGAACAGGAAATTGTATGAATTTTATTCATTCAATCATTTATGGTTGCACACTTACAAAAGAAACAATTATTCCAGTTAATCGGTATAGTATAAATGCTGGTGGCACAGTTGTAGTAAATTCACATTCTAAAATATTTAAAGAATGTATTCACATTCGCATTCACGAATATTAAAAGAATATATATTCGCATAACATTCGCATTTTCGAATTTTGAAAAATAAATATTCGGTCCATCTCCTATATATATATATATATATATATATATATATATATATATATATTATAATATAATAATATAAATTTAATTATATAATTATTATATATATATATATAAATTAGAGATGCACCGGAGAGTAATTTTGGCCGGAGCCGGAGGCCGGAGTCTCCGGCCGGAGAATGAAATTTCCATTTATACTTACCTTCTATATATATATATATATATATATATTGCACATCTTTAAATATGCAAATATATAATATAATTTAATATGTAATATATATATATATATATATTATATATATTATATATTATATATATATATATAAAGGATTGACTCTAAACATGCAATTATCATGCACCTTCCTCGTCCGGATCCTAAGTAGTAACTACCTAGAGAAGTTACACTCCTTGAAGAGGGCTAAACCCGTGAGGTGTGAACTTTAATGAAATAATAAAAAAAGTTATTTAATTATTAATTTACCTGCTAAATAAAAGCGCATTTTAAAAAGGAAAGGAATATTCGTTAAATGGTTGGGGGAAGCGAGAGGGAGAAGCGAGAGCCAATAGGAAGGCTGGAATAACATCACTCTTTCTTGAGATGAAACGTTGCTCAATGAGGGTAGCTTGCTTTTAGTGTTGCCAATTTTGAGCTCTTTGTTTGAAAACTATTGCATTTCTTAATTGTAAATAAAGTGCAAAATCACTTAAATGCAAATCACTGGAAGCTAATGGAGAATATAATTAGATTGCTACAACCATTTGAAGAATTAACTAAAAGAGCGAGTGATGATGATGTAGATTTATCTTTTGTAATACCTGCAGTTAATGCATTGCAAAAATATTTAGCAAAAACTTGGAAGGATAGCGGTGTAAAAACTATGAAAGATGAACTTTAAATTCTGTTACTGAACGTTTTGGTACCATTAAAGAGAAGAAACTTTATGTACTTGCAACAGTTCTAAATCCACAATACAAATTAGCTCCCTTTGATATTATTGATCAGAATAAAATAAAATTTATGCTCAAAGAAGAAGTAAAACTTTTATAAAAGCTAAAGAAAATATTACATTAAGTTCAGATTCTGATGAACAAAATGATGATCAAAATGATCAGTCTCATACAGATTCACATGAAGAATCTGAAAATGAAACGGCAGATATTGAGAAGGAAACACATTCAATTTTCTGGAAGTGCTTTGATGACATGCTACAAGAAAAATCGTCAGAAGAAAATGAAGAATATTCAGATACAATCAAACCAAGTGGAACTGATCAAAGGAGAAAAAAGTTAAAATGCAAACGTAGAAGCAGCAGTGAGAGAAAACAGCATGAATTAGAAAATACTATTCAAACTACTGTGGATAAATATTTTGCAGCACCACTTTTGGAACGAAAATCGGATGCTGATCCACTGTTATGGTGGAAAGAAAGAAAAGCTCTTTATCCTGATTGCATCTTACCTGAATTAGCTAGGAAATATCTCTCTGCTCCACCTTTAAGTGTATTTAGCGAGAGAATGTTTAGCCAAGCAGGAAATATTTATACAAGTAAAAGGAATCGTCTTTCTCCAACACTAGCTGATCAGCTCCTGTTTCTTCATCATAATTTAAGAGCATTTGATTTTAAATATTAGAGAATGGTTACCTAAATAGCAATGCATAAGCTATTTAACTTTCCTTTCACTGACTTTGTGCTTAACAATATAATTTAATTTTCTCAAAAAATTCTATTGTGATACTCTATACAGTATCGATAACAGCTGGTACATGCACTTTATAATATATATATTATTATATTATTTATGTATATATATTATCTATATATATTATATATATATAATATATATATATATATATTATATATAATTTATATATATATATATATATATATATATAATATATATATATTATATATAATATATAATATATATATATATTATATATATATATATATATATTATATATATATATTATATATACTATATATATTAATAATACCGTATATATATATATATATATATATATATATATTATATATAATATATATATATATATATATATATATATATATATATATATATAATATATATATATATATATATATATATAGTTTCAAATGTTAGTTTGTTAAAACTTAAAAGCTCTTTAATAATTTAAAGATTAAGGATATATATCATAATTTTTTAGTCTTTTGGTCAGATATGGCATGTAGTTTAAAAGTTCTTTTACCAATTTCATTTACCTATTTCTGTATTGCATTTTTAAAGCTAGATTTATCAAAAGTGTATTTTTTGTTAGAGGTAGTCATTTTGGATATCAAACTCTTTTAAGTTGTTAATCATTATTATAGTGTCAATTTTAGTTAAATGGTGTCATATAGGTGCCTATTCATTAATTTATACTATTATAGTTTATAATATTAGTTTGGACTTTAATATTATCACTACCAACAAAAAATATTAAAAATTTTTTTAACACTTTTTTGTAGAAATCAGCTAATACTAATAATAATATATATATATATATATATATAGATACTCATTTATTACTTTCAATGAATTATAACTTTTTATTTTCAA
>JABUQX010009988.1:17500-20000 GCA_015478945.1 Trachelipus rathkii | reverse complement strand
GAAGGAGGGGTGAAGGGCAGTGGCCATAAGGAGATCCCTATTCTGAAAGAGGTGGCCAAACCTCTTTTCATAGCCACTGAGGAGGGCCTGTACTAGTGGCCTTGCATACACAAGATGAATATTTTCACTCTTCTCCTCAAGGCTGGTCTTCATCAACCAAAGTTGGGGTAGGAGGGTGCCCATGTATGCCCTTTTCTCCCCCTGAAGCATATCAAGACACTGCGCCACAGGCTGCATGACCAATGTGTACTCGTTCATGACCTGAAAGAGTGAAAATTAATATATTGCTTAGTTACGTAAGCATAATTGATTATTAATAAAAATACGGGAGCACGAGAGCGAGGTATCTGTATGGAATAGGGCGAATAGATCAAGAGTGAGGGTTGTACAGATGGACAATCTGAGGGCGTTCTTGGCAGTTAGGAGATTGGATAAGATGAGGAACGAGTTTATCATGGAAGCGTGTCTTGCGGGTAAGGGAAAAGACTGCCAAATTTGATGAGGATTTTGTAAGATGGTTTGGACATGTGGAGAAGGTGGAGAACACCATATTGGTTAAGAAAGTGTATAAGAGCACATGTGAGAGTGTTTTGCCTGTCGGACGACCGGAAAAAAAGGTGGATATATTCAGTTAGAGATTGTTTACGAAGTAGCGATATGAGTGTTGGGCAAGCAAGAGCGATGGTACAGGTACAGAACAGGGATTAATGGAGGGGGTTTGGGTTTGTGAGGAGATTTATAATTTAATAAATTTATTAAATTATAAATAAAAATATTAAAAGAGCAATTGCTACTTTAAAAATACTTTATATTTACCTCGACGTCTACCTCTGTGAGAGGGGAACCTCCCTTGGGCTGCTTGATGAGGATGGTGTTTATGGCATCCATTTGGTTTTCGACCCTTAAAACCTCCAGAAGGACCATCACACTATCATATAGGGAGTTCCATCTGCAGAAATAAATATAACTTTATATAAAATATCAAAAACTTATAAAATGAACTTGTCTATAATTAATCGGCAACAATTTCTTACGCTAAATTTCTTTTTTTAATAGTAACTACTACTACCTTGTCACCACAGGAGTCTTCAGTTTTCTTTTGGCGACAATCTTGATCTGGTTGGCCACCACTGGGGCCCTGTTCTGAAGGTTCCACAGGGCCTGGATCTTAGCTATGGTCCTCCTCCACTGTGAGCCCCCCTTGCTCCAGCCCTGTATATCACTCACATCTGTTGTCGCCAACAGATTGAGTGTGTGAGCACTGAAACAATAAGATATTTAATTCAAGAAATTCAAAGATTATTAGTTAAATCTTAAATGACAAATCTTTATTTGTTAATACTTATTACTTAATAATATTATTAATATATATTAGTAGCATTTAGCACTAGTTTTCGCGAATTCTAAGTACCTGCAGCGGTGTTGAGGCGGCAGACTTGGGTTGTCACCCTCAGCCCTCAGGAGCTCCTGGAGATCCACAATCTCCAAGTCAGGATAATCAGGGTCCATAGGAAGGTTCTCCTGGTCCTGGTTGGACTCACCAAAGGCGTTGAAGGCTGCCACGTAGTTGGTGCCATTGTCCGTAGTGGTGGCCTTCACCTTACCGTGGATGCTAAACTCATGATGAATCTCTGTGATTAGTTTCCCCAGTAACTGGTGAGTTTGCCTTTCCTAAAGACAATAATTTTATTGTTTTAGTCTGTAAATTAAATAATATTTACACCTCATATGTTCTTATGGTTATGAGACTAAGGTATAAAATGACAAAATTTAACTTTTTAATTTTCTTACCTTCACCTCCCTGACCGCCAAAGTTGCATGGCACCTTTTGAGGTTGACCCTGTCAATCCAGTGGACTGTCATTCCCAAGAAGGACCTATTGTGGGCGGTCCAACTGTCGGCTGTAGTGGCCACCCACTTCTGGTGGAAGAGGTTGTTTATCAGTCGAGTCTTCCCCTTTTGCATCAGCTTTTCAATATCCCTGCTCAAAGTCCTCCTTGAGGTGGGATGAAACTCGGGATTAATGAGGTAAAACATCTCCTTCGTGTAAGGATCATCAGCTAAATCCAGTGGCATCATTGAATGAATGAACCACCTAATGATGAAAAAGTAATTAAGTTAATAAATCAATATATTTTAAATTTTTAATAAAAATATTTTTAAAACGTGAAGACGCTAAGTCGCTCATATACCTATTTAAAAAAAATTGAGTTCAATTAAAATAACTAATATTATGTTTCTGAATTTTTTCACCTGGTGTAACCTTGTCTTGCTCTCTGCTGGCTGAACTTTGACCTGAAGCTCTCATCCAGAGACATCTGACGCTTGCGAGACTCACTCTCCCTTGAACTGGAGCGACCGCGCTTGCTAAGCCCTTCAATGGCTGCAGAGAGGTGAGGGAGAAGGTCATTGTGCATCTGGTATATAAAAATAATACAAACTTTAATTACAAATTTTTTAATTTTCTTTGATAACATTTGTATAAAGTATCAAGACTTTA
>JABUQX010009988.1:5000-12500 GCA_015478945.1 Trachelipus rathkii | reverse complement strand
TATATAATATTTAATATAATATATATATATATAATATATATAATATTAAATATATAATATATAATATTATAAATATAATATATATTATAGAAAACACCGCTAAAAATTCTAGGAAAACTACACTTCTATAACATTTTTTTTTGAACAATTCAAGTTGAACAATTAAAATCTATACCAGACCGCACAACACGTCGATCGCATCCCGTCGAAACGCGACAATCTTTTCAGTCGATCGCTACCTCAACGACGTATGTAAACGTATTTGATTATAAATTCAGTTCCACAAAGAAAACTAATATGTCAATACCACAACAACTCCTGCGATAACTGTTTCATTCAATCAATTCATACGTCATTTAAGAAAGAGAATCGTAAAATCTGGCAAACATGGCCTATTTACGTTTGATGGTTTCTATTAGGCTATTACTTTCAAACTTTGTCACCCCTCCTGCTGCATGAAGCCGCCTGCCTTGATGAACAAAACCAAATTTACTTTGAAACAGAAAATGAAACTACCTGCAGGTAAGAAAATATATATAATATATATTATAATATAAATATATATATATATATATTATAATATATATATATATATATATAATATAGTATATATATATATTATAAATACCGGATATATATATATATATATAATAATATATATATATAATAATATATATATAATATATATATATATATATATATATATAATATAACTATATATATATATATATATATAAATTATATATATATATATAAAAGATATATATATAGATAAATATATATAATTATATATTATATATATATATATAAATATAATAATATAATATATTATATATATAAAAATATATATACCGTATATATATAATATATATATATATAAATATATATATATATAATATATACTATAATATAATATATAATATATATATAGTAATATATATATATATAGAATTAATATATAAATAATATATATATAATATAATATATATAAATATATATATATATATATTAAATATATTTAAATATATATATATTATATATATATATATATATATATAATATATATATATATAATATATATATAAATATATATTATATATATAATATATATATATATAAAATAATAATATATATTAATATATATATATATAATACTATATATATATATATATATAGTAATATAATAAATATATATATTATGAGACCGGTCCGGATTGTCAAACATGACTTTTGCGTATCAATCTTAAAAGGGACATGAGTCGATGCGGATGCGGATCTTATAGATAGATGAGGATAGTGGATCGATGCGAGCGGATGCTACTCTTTGAAGTGAATTAAAAAAATATATATATATATAAATATATAGTATATATAAATTATATATATATATAAATATATATATATATATATATATATATAATATATATATTATAATATATTTCACCACCACTCACGGCAGAGCCCTATATCAAGAGGGATTGCTCACCTCAAAATCATCAAGCTAAAAACTACACAAACCTACGCAGATATGAGACATGGACGCAGGCCTTAAAGTGAATAGAGTTTAAATTCAGCAGGAAACACAAAGATGAAGAAGAATTCCTCTGAACATATGTGCAAGAGAAGAAGCACGCAGCGAACAACCTTGGATACCAATTCAACACAAAACTCAACCCGACACAACACCCCCTGTTCTACGAGGCCTCTTAAAGTGTTGGTACCGAGTGATAACTCCCTCGAGCAACCCTAGCCGCTGCGTACCTATAGGAAAAGAAAAAGCACCAAACATCGCGCCTAAAAATATAGGTTCAAGTGAACTGGAAAGTGGCAGAACAGTTATAACCTTTGCCTTCCTCGACCCTACCAAAAAGCCGGTGAAACCCAGGCCTCCCCCCTGATATAGAGGCGATACTCCATACAAGCGGATGATGCCTTTATTATAGCTAGCACATGAGAAGAGGAACAGAGAAAACGTTCTCGCAGCTATAACAGAAACTCCCCAGTTCTCTTGAGGGCCCGCCCTAAGCAACCGTTGTATGTAGTTTCCAAGACATTTTTTTGTTTATTTAAGCCAAGATGTTAAATGTCAACGGAGAACAGAAACCTTGAAAGAATAGAAATTTAAGAAGTGTCTTAGAGAGGAATTTGAGAATTGGTTTTTTTTAAAAGAAGAATTCACAAGGGAGACGACCCCACCCGAAATCCTATCCAATCAGCAGAATAATATAATCCGGGGAAAGATTTAAGACGAAGCAATTCTAAAGTAAAATGGAGCAGAATTGAAATGATTTTGAAGAAGAAGGGTCGATCATCAGGCATACGATTGTATATTAATTTGCAGTGAGGCAAAGCCATTTTAATGAAAAGTACAATAAATAGACATAGACAAACCCCTGATTGAAACACCACTTTTGAAGAAAAAGAAGTCGTCCGATATTTAGTGATTGAAAAAAACTAGACATAAGTAAGCAAAGATAAGGAGGAAACCCAAAAGGGAGCTTGGAGATCAGTGACGCGTGTCATACCCGTCAAATGCCTTGGATATGTCAAGCGCCACCACGCAAAGTCTCTTCCGTAGTTCCTGGAAGCGGAAAACCCATAAAATCATTAGAAAAAAAGATATCCCAGTAACTCAAAGCCCAAACCGTACAGCGCATCGTAAAGAAGGAATGAGACTAAATATCTACGAAATAGAGATTGAAGAAGTTTCAAAATCTTAGATAAATAACAAGTGAGAGGCTATTAGGCGATAGTAGAAAGATCAGACGGCTCTTCCTTTTTCCGAAACAGTTGGACATGTTCTGCTTCCCAACACTGAGGGAATATTAGTATTGAGACATAAGAATATATTGAACGAGGTGGTTTGCACAAACACACTCCCTCAAAAACTCGGGAGGAATGCCATCCGGCCCACCCACCTTCCTAACGTTCATAAATTTCAGGAGCCCATGCACCCCAACAAATGTAATCACAGGCAATTGCATAGGATGCGTAAGAGAAGAAGAAGAAAGGAGGAAGGAGAGAGAGGAAGGAAAGAGGAGAGGAGGAGGAGAGAAGAGAGCAAATCGTCTAGGTTGAGTTTAGAGGAAAATAGGAGCCAAGAGATTTCCTCTTCAGGTGAAGATATTAGCAACAGAATCCAACAGAATCAATAAGAGGAGAAAAAGACAAGATTTACAGAAGTTGTGAAGATGTATTTCGAAAGAGCCAGAAGGATTATCCAGTAAGGAAACAGCACGGTTAGCGCACTTTCTTTGATGAAAGCCCCTCGTGCTCGTCGAAAGTACCCTCAACTATTTCTAAGCTGAATAAAATAGCAAGACTGATAGAAGAACGTAAATTTTCCACCCCCGAAACGCACGTCTCTAGCCGAATGACAGAGAGCAAAGCACGCGAACCAGATTACGGAGGAGAGAAACATTTATCGAAGAAGAGATGAAAACACTCTACTTACCATCAACGAGTACACTTCCCATCTTTACGCAGAACCAAAGCTCAAACCAAGATCAAAGCAGTCATTCAATTTAAGCTAGCTAAGAAAAGACGCAAGAGCCCCCACAACGCCCATCAAAGTGCAAAAATCGCATATAATATATATATATATATATATATATCATCTATATACTATATAATATATATAATATATTATTAAGATATATATATATATAAATAGTATATATATATATATATATATGTATATATATATAATATAATATATATATATAAATATATAATATAACGATATATATATATATATATAAAATATATATATATATATATATAACTAGTATATATATATATATATAATATAATATATATATAATAATAATATATAATATATATCCAGAAATCGAAATTCAAAATTACAATTATTCCCACATAAACTCCTATGATAAAGATCGCCAAAAAAAATTTATTTATATGCATTTAATCTAGAACCGGACCGGGGCCCGGCCCCGCCCCGGCCCCGACGCCAAAAATCAGGAAAAACCGGGGTTTCTACCGGGTTAACTGTAAATTTACACGAAATAATAGAGGGTTAAATCAATCAAAATAAAAAAAATATAATTTTGAATTCATTACTCCTGTTATAATATGATGCAAAATATATAAAAATACCTAAATATAATCAATTTTTTTTGTATTTACTATGATTTCAAATTAAAATTGAGGCCAATTATAATTTTTCCGAGTTTTAACATAAAAATATTCGAAATATTCGAAATTTGTTATATCAAACGAATTCGGGAAAAGGAAATAATATAATGTTAAAATTATTAAATGATTTGTTTATTTTAAAGTAAATATGCTCAAGGAAAACCAAATATTTTCCCGAAATCTTCTTTTCATAATATTATAATTTAATGAGAATATATATATATAATATTATATAAATATATATATATAATATAGTATATATATACTATACTATATATATAAATATATATATATATATTATATATATAAATATATAATATATATATATATATATATATATATATTATATATATATATATATATATATATATTATATATATATATATAAATATATATTATATACTTTAACAGAGAAGCCCTTGGATTCTTTTTTAGTAATATGCTTTACTGTCCACTTCCTTTTATTACTAAATGTACACAAATTAAAAACTTGTTAAACACGCTTTTTTTAATGAATAAATTTTAAAAAAGAAACTAATTTTCGGTCCCGACACGCGAACCTCTTCCGGCTAAGAGGTATTCTTTTATCTTCATCAGTTCAAGTGTTTTTCAGTTGGTCTGTTTCTTCATGGTGTTATTGAAATATTTTGATGTTTTCAAATATTCATTTTGTATAAAATCTATCTTTAACTTCACCGGGATGCTTATTGTAGTTCTTACTATTATAAATGCAAAATGATTCCATGATGCGATGGTTCGCGTGATTGATATTTCTGATCATCTTATATTTGATATTATAGAGTGCCTGTGTATCGCCTATACTTGTTTTAAATCTTAATTTATGCATGTCCTTGCAGGTCATCTGGTATGTATTTTTCTTCTTTGCAATCCTAGTTGTTTCACCTATATATTGTGTATTCAAGTATTGCAGAATATAGTATATATAACAGCTTGGGGGAGATTTTCTTTTCGTTTTGGGGGTTGGAGAATTTTTTAAAGTGATGTTATTTGATGGAATGAGGGTAATATTTTTGGTAATATTTGCTTTAACGAATATAATGGTAATTGAGATGGTAAAAAGGAGGTGTTGCCATTTTTCGGGGGAAAGGTGCTATAGTGCCTCTTTTTTGCTTTGTTTTAAATGCTTTTGTGATGAAAAACTCAGGATAGTTAAGTGATTTGAAAGTATTGGATGTATTTAGTTTCTTGTGCTAGAAGAGGGAGAGAGCATATACGAAAGCACGAGAAATAGCAGGATGACAGAACAGCTGTTAAATTTTGTGTTTTGGAATATTAGATAACCAATGTATATTAGTTGGTGCGAAATATATGGTTTTCTATGTATAGTAAATTGAAAGTGATTGTTATTCCATGTAATTAAGGTATCGAGGAGGATAGAGTTGTTGGAAGGCATTTCTATCGTATACTGAACTGAAGGATGAATAGAGTTAATATAGTTTAGGACATCATTAGGGTTGGTGTTGTGAGGGAGGAAGACAAAAAATGTCATCTACATATCTAATCCAAAAACTATTGTTTAATAAAGGTGGGGTAAAATATGATAATATTCTTGTACCATATAATACTGAGTATGGAGACAGTGGGATCCCATAACTCAGGCCGAAAGTTTTTGTAAATTTGCCATTAAAAATGAAGAAGTTATGTTGTAATGATAGATTAATGAGCTGTTTTAATATATGAAACGGGAAGGCCAATCTCAATTACAACATAATTCTTTCATTTTAATGGCCAAATATTACAATACAAACTTTCGGCCTGAGTATGGGATCCCCACTGTCCCCATACTCAATAACATATATATGGAACAAAGAATTTTATCATATTTTACCCCCCATTTAATAAACAATAGTTTATGGATTAGATATTTAGATGACATTTTTGTCTCCCTCCCTCACAACACCAACCCTAATGTTGTCCTAAACTATATTAACTCTATTCATCCTTCAGTTCAGTATACGATAGAAATGCCTTCCAACAACTCTATCCCCTTCCTCGATACCTTAATCACATGGAATAAAAATCACTTGCAATTTACTATATATAGAAAACCATCATTCGCACCAAACTATATAAATTGGCTATAATCATTCCCAAAACACAAAATTAGCTGTTCTCTCATCTTATTCTCCGTGCCTTTCGTATATTGCTCTCCCCCTCTTCTAGCACAAGAAAATAAATACATCCACAATACTTTTCAAATCACTTTACTATCCTGAATTTTTCATCACAAAAGCATTAAACAAAGCAAAAAAGAAGTACTATAGCACCTTTCCCCAGAAAAATAGCAACACCTCCTTTTACCAATTCCTCAATTACCATTATATTCTTTAAAACAAATATTACCAAAAAAATTACCCCTCATTCCATCAAATAACATCACCCTAAAAAACATTCTAAAACCCCCAAAACGAAAAGAAAATCTCCCCCAAAGCTGTATATATCACATCCCCTGCAATATTTGCAATAAAACATATATAGGTGAAACCATAGATTTGCAAAGAAGAAAAATTCAACATACAGATGACCTGCACAATGACAGCATAAATTCAGCTTTAACAAGTCATATGCGTAACACAGGCCACTCTATCAATATCAACAATATAAAGATGATCAAAAATATCAAATCACACGAACCATCGCAAATCATGGAATCCTTTTGCATTTTTATAAAAGTAACAACTACAATAAGCATCCCGGTGAAGTTAAAATAGAATTTATACAAAATGAATATCTTAAAACATCAAAAATATTTCAACAACACCATGAAGAAAAATAGCAGACCAACTTGATACACACTTGAACTGATTAAAGATCAAGAAAAAATCCAATCCCTTACTGAAGAGGTTCGCGTGTCGGACGAAAATTTGGCTTTTCTTTTAAAAATTTATTTCATTAAAAAAAAAGTGTCTCTAACAATGTTTTTAATTTGTTTACATTAGTAATAAAATGAAGTGACAATAAAGCATAATACTAAAAAAAAATCCAAGTAATTTCTCTAAGTATATATATATATAATATTATAAACGGCTCGAGCTAAAATATAATATATATATATAATATATTAAATATATATATAAATATATATATAATATATATATATATATAAATAATATAATATAGTATATATATAATATAATATATATATATATTATATATATATTAATATAAATTATTCTTCTAGAAAATCAATTATTTTCTAAAAATTTCTTCGAAAAGTATTATTTAATTAAATTAATTAAATGTATTTCCTTTTTTATAATTTAAATTATTAATTTGAAATTATATTTAATTTTCATCCTAAGTTTTAAGAATTTCAGTGTT
>JABUQX010009987.1:22500-31092 GCA_015478945.1 Trachelipus rathkii | reverse complement strand
GAGAGGAGAACAAATTGATTTATATTTGCCAGAGATCAAAAAATTGGCTAAAGCAGCTGATATAAATGACGACAATTTGATAAAAAGAGCTTTTATAATAGGTCTTCCGGCAACAATTAGCAAAGAAATGAGAAAGAGGTGTCTATGGAGGAATTGGTTGCAAAGGGAAGATTATTAGCTTCAATGAAAGGAAGTCAATGTAGCGTAATAAGCGGCGTCAAATTAAAAAAAAAACAGTAATAGAGATGTGAATAAGGAAAAAGACACCAATTTCTTTTAAAAAAAAGATGATTCAAAGACGACATGTGAGGGGAATAAGATGCTTTATCTGCCAAAAAGAGGGACACATTGCGAGACAGTGTTATCGAAGAAATAACTATAATTTCGGAAGGGATCAGAATACGGGAATATATTGTTGGAGGTGTAACAAAAGAGAACATAAGGCGTTTGAATGTGGTTTTGACGGTGGAAAACGAGGAGGATGGAACTGTTGGACAGATGGAGGCGGTTTCATCGACAAATTGAATCCAGCAGTTGAAAATTTGCCAGTCATAAGGGTTGAAATTAATGGAAAAAACTTGTTGTGGCTTGGTCGATTCTGGTATACGAAGTTATTCGGAGTAGTTTAATATAGAATAATTGCTGGAGTTGAGTAAGGCAGTATAAGAACAAATAGTGTAAGTGTGATAAAAGCAGTAAAGGACATAAACGGGTTTTAAATAGAGTTGATAGAGAAACCGTCTTCAGATTAGAGAAAGACTAAAAAGTATAGAGTGTCGGGAGGAACACAGACATTGTAAAAGTGCATGAAAAAGTATTACGGAGCGCGGAGTAAAAAGCGAGAACAAAGTTAAAGCAGTAAAACATGAGTTAAAGCAGTAAGCAGTAAAACAAAAGCATACTAATCCCCCCTTGGTGTTAGGTCACCCCATCCTTATTCGGGAAATTTATACATTGTGAAATTTGGTTAGATTTTGTCACAGATTTACGAGAGAACTTATTAACTGGAGCGTTATAAGGTATATAATGTTTATTACGGGGTGAACTTGGAGGGGTCGTGATGTTATAATAAGCATTGGTGATTACAAAAGAGATGAGTTAGAGAGGAGAGCAGGTTGAACTTAGTGAAAGTAAAAGACAGTTGGAGGAAAGCAGAAAGTGGTAAGGGCGTATCCATTTATACAGTAAGGAGATATAATGGTTAAAAGCACAAGATATAAGAGCATAGAGAAAGGATTAAAAAGCAGTAAGGATTATAGTGGGAGGTTATGAAATTAGCTCGAGAATGAGGAGCGAGTAGAAAGAAAACATTAAAAGCATGAACTAATTCCCCACACTGTGGTTGTGTAGGATAATGAGGGAACACGGAGTTGTTCGAATGGGATCAATATTAGTATAATATTAGGGGTTTCTATGATATTTACATACAGTTATATAAGAATGAGGGGTAAATTGGTAATAGTATAAAATGAATATGTGAGTAGAGTAAAAGATTTATAAAAAATAAGGGCGGAGTATATGAAGAAAGGAAATTGTAAGAACGTGAGGAGGCAATGAAGAGGAAGAGACATGCGGTGTGATCCTGGTACCTAGATTGGAAGATAATATTAGATCGAGGTAATTCGGTTGATGGCGGTGGTTCAAGGAAACGAAAAAGAAGGCAAAGATATCCATATTTTGAGAACTTCTAAGAGTAATATGAAAAACAGATCAAATACTAATATAACCACTCTGGATGGATGTTCAATGGAGCTGACACAGAATCCGGGATTTCTATTGATTTACTTCGATCTTGATTGATGAAAAATTAAGGGAATGGAGAGAACAAAGTAGGTTGCAAAAGAAAAGAGATGTGTAAAATAGGCCAGGTATTAATTAAATATATGTGAAGAGTTGAAAGTGGACAAGAATAAGAGAAACATTGTATGAGAAGTTTATACAATCGAGGTTATAAATTCACATGGAGTGTAAAAAGCGAGTATTTTTAACAAGAATCTGGATTTTGAGATATTACACAGTTAAAACACAGCAACAGATAAGTATCTATGCAGCTCAAAGGTTGATAGTATATGAGCAGCGCATATGTTGATTTTTAGCGTGATTGATTGAAGCTGCTTTAAGGATGCTGTAGCAAAGTATAAGAAGGGTGTGTTAATTAGTATATATAATAGTATTAAGTGCCTAAATTAGGAATGGGGCTAGACAAATTTTAGACCCAATTGGATTAGATGAACAAAGGGATATGGGGGTCTAACCGATTGGCGGTTGGGCGGAATCATTTTGCTGAACATTTCGGTTTGAATTCGAAGGCCCAGCGGAAGATGTTTGGGAGGTGTTTATACATAATGAGAGTCGGAGGAGAGTGGAGTATAAGGATTGCGGTACAGTAAGGTTGAAAGACACATTTTAACGGAGAAGAGAATTATTTGGAATTTGTGGTGATGCTAGTTGGACATTTACCGGCGGTGGGGACGGCCGGTCGCGGGATGGTGAGAGTGGCTTAAAAGAAGAACGGAGGATATGTCATGGGACAAAGAGGTAAGTGTGGAGGTAAAAAAAACATACTCATTGAAACGTTTGAAAGGTATGGAAGGATGATCCAGTGAAGGGGAGATGGTGGATTAGTGAGGAAAAAATTTGTACTGTGGTGTAATGCGAGCAAACCAGGCTTTGGAGATAGTATTGCAAATTGGAGGATATGTTGTCTAGGATGCTGCTTGGAAAAGAAAGAAGGAAGAAAAAAAACGACATAAATGTAGCAGAATTGAAAGCGGCCTTAAAAAGAATTAATTTGGGATTAAAATGGGGATTAGATGCGATTGAGGTAAGAACGGATTCTGCTATGGTGGTGAATTAGATTCGTAAAACGTTAAAGGAAGAGTCGATAATTAGGATGAAGGGCGCGGCGGGGATATTAATTAAAAGAAGGCTGTGGATATTGATGCAGCTTATAGATGAAACTGCTATCGAGTTTAGTGTGAAATTTGTGAAATCTGAAGAGAATAAGGCAGATATTTTAACAAGGGTAAAGAAGAGCTGGTTGGTTGAAGAAAAGAGAGAAATGTCGAAGAAACAAATTTGCGTGGAATGACAATGGAAGAAATTAAGAGCATGAGAGGTATCATCAAGGGGTGGAAAGGACATTATATCTTGCAAGGTTGGTGGACCCTGGCGTGAGGAGAAGGGATGTGAAGAGGTGCGTGAAGAGTTGTATGGATTGTCAGTCTATTGACCCTGCACCTACGAAGCTTGAAGAAGAAAGGTTAAGTGCGGAAAATAATTGGGAAAGAGTGACGTTGGATATAACGAATTATGGAGGAAAGTCATACCTATCTATCACTGATTGTGGACCGGGAAGATTTGGGATTTGGAAGGAATTGAGTAATGAAAGTGGTGGAGAGATTGTGAAGAAGATTGAAGAATTAGTAAGTGAAAGAGGACCTACGAACTAATTGTTAATGAACAACGGAACAGTTTTAAGGTTTAAAAAGTTGAGGATTGTGTGTGAAAAGTGGGGAATAGAAAGATTCAGAGTAGCGTATAGAGAAGGAAACGGAATTATGGAGAGTTTTCATGGAATGATAAAAGAATAGCGGAAAAAGCAAAGGTTTCACCTGCTGAAGCAGTATTTTGGTATAATGTAGCGCCAAAGGTAGGGCTGAAAGGAGAGTCAGTTCCATACAAAAGTTTGTTTTCATACGAGTGGCGCAGACCAAATAAAAAGGAGTTTGGGGAGGATATAAAGGTGGAATGCGGTTTTCAAGTTGGAGAAGAGGTTTGGATAAAACCAGGTTAAAGTAATGACTGCACAGTATGGTGGAAAAAAGGAAAAGTGACGAAGATAAATTCAAGCAACAATATAGACATAGATGGAATGGCTCGACATATTCTGGATATCAGAAAAATAGTGGAAGAGAAAGATTCATCAGTAGAGTTGACATCAGAAGAAAAGGAAGTGGTGGAGGAACTAAATAGAGAACGGAAGAAGAAATTACCGAATAGATTGATGTAAGACAAGCTTGGGGGGTCTAAATTGTGTTTTGGAATCATGGGGGGGTGTATTATTATATAGATTTATTTTATGTTATAATGTTGCTTCACACGAAGGAAGCAGTTTAGGTTTGACTAAGGTCATGTCGTACAATCACTGTATCATCATATGAGACACGTGAGATCAGCGGAGGGTAATATCAAGCACAGAGAGAGTATGAAGATAAGCCTCAAGTGAGGTGGGCTTTGGAATAGTACTATCCAGAGCAGTGTTAGCACTGAGTATATATAGAGTCCGAGCACGGCCGGATTATAAGAGCTGACGCTGATTTAACACCACAGCTCACATAGTGGCACTCCCACGTGAGGCTATGAATACTTATGAGTGTGAGTTAATATATCTAGTAGTAGAATAGGAATAGGGTCTCGAGCATGGGCGTGCACAATACGAGGTTTGATAGGAGTTGGTTTGGGACCAGCTCGCCATGATATATGTATATATCGCCACTCAATCGCGCACGGGAGCTTAACTTATCTCGAGAGACAATATTATATAGAACTAAGCGATTATTCATAAGCAAGAACAAAAACACCGCCCCGCGGGGCAAAGGACCATGGTCCGGATCTTTTTTGTTACCCAGAGTACCCCCCTTAGAAAAGGGCAATGTGTAAAGCGCGAACTTTCTATAAAAAATATTTAAAAAATCAGACTTATTGTCAGGGTTGCAGAGTCGCTAAATTTTTTTTCCTTGATTAAAATACCTGTCTCCAACTCCTAAACCATTTATTTTATAGAAAAAAAATTAGGCTCCGGCTCCACCCGAAATTTTACCGGCCCGCGACTCCGGCTCCCAGTCCCACAGGCCTACTTCTTATTTAAACCTGCATTCTCTGTTGTCTTTGGACGGAAGTATATTTGAAGAGAAGAACGTGGAGGAGGAAAGTTCAAAATGGGATTGGTCGAGCACCACATCCTACCACAACACCAGTTCGTTACTTTTTCTCACTGCTCCTTTATTTTTTACAACCTCACCGCACCAAGATGCTAAAATTATGCCGCACTGCATCAAGCACCTCACCAGTGTGTTAACCAAACTTAATTCAAAAGGTGCAAGATCGTAAAGTTATTAGACGTAATAGCTTGGCTGCTACGGGCTCGCACTTGTGGATATGAGAGGAGGTTGTGGGAGGGGCTTTCTTTCTCGACTTTCTTTCTACTTAAGACACTCTGTTTCCGGTGCTTGTTGCCCACATCACCCCTAATCTGTATGGAGGTTAAAGGAAAAAGAAAAGAAATTATGGATGTCATGTTGCATACTTAAAATATTTACGTAACTAAACACGCCTTTTTTTATATAATTTTAACAAAAAAAAACAAAAAACAAAAATAAAATACACTGAAGAATCTAGACAAATATTGTTCCCCTTTTTTTTCCAGTTTATAGGACTGAAATGTCAAGTTAAACTGTGCCCAAAATCAGCCAAATTGTATGAGTATATAAGCACATTCTTACCAAGTTGTGTGCAAAGGTAGTAAAACTAGTCAACGTTTAAATGGTGCACAGAGTAAATAACTGTAGCTAAAAAATAAAAACTTCATGATGACCATTTATTATGAAGAAACCACATAAGTCCAAATAAAAACCCTGACGGTGAATTGACAAAAGGGCCTTCCAACATTTTCTTAGCTTCTTCAATGCTTAGTTCAACTACATCAATCATTTCACCTTCTGAAGCTAGACCTCCACCTAAAATAATAATAATAATAATAATAATAATAATAATAATAATAAACATAATATTATATAAGTATAATACCACACTATCATCACACCACACACAC
Organism: Trachelipus rathkii; assembly: GCA_015478945.1. NCBI lineage: Eukaryota > Metazoa > Arthropoda > Malacostraca > Isopoda > Trachelipodidae > Trachelipus > Trachelipus rathkii. The sequence continues at coordinate 25,259 of JABUQX010009987.1, read as the reverse complement.
ATATATTAATAATAATAATAATAATAATAATAATAATAATAATAATAATAAAAATAATAATAATAATAATAATAATAATAATAATAATAATAATAATAATAATAATAATAATAATAATAATAATAATAATAATAATAATAATAATAATAATAATAATAATGATGGTCGTGATCGCCGTAAACGGCCTTCTAATTTTCGGCGAAATTGTATGAATCGTATGGGGACTAAGGATGTTCAGAGGATAAATGTTGATTGGAGTTAAAAGAAGGAGAGGTGATTGATGGTTTATTTAGAAAGGGCAATTGGATGTTGCTCGCTATGGTTGCTGATATACCAAGAAAGATGAAAGGCAAACGTAATTACATGCTGGTGTGGTGTTGAAATGGTGGATGTGTGTGCTGGTGAGAAATGAATGAGAGAGCGGAGAGAAGGAGTCTGCAATCTTCTTGATGAGTGACCTCGTGCGTACAAGCTACTGGTAGCTTGGTGTGTGAGTCCTAGAATTCTAGTGGTTAAATTTAAGTTTTGAAAAGGTCAAGGTATCTGTGGTTGTGACGTATGGTCATCCTGAGAGAAACGTCTGGAGAGAAAGTAGGGGCACTTTTTGGGATAATATCTGAATGACGCTCTGGATGGGGTAGTAGGAGCTTCAGATTGATGTGTTGGGTGACCTGTAAATAGTTGGATAGGTGATCAAAAAAGGGATGGTATAACAGGTGTTTTGGGGTGTCGGGAAAATGAGAAATGTAGGAAGGTGGATTGATTCTGTGAAGAGAGAGGTATGTGTGTAGGTAATATCTTTCCTTTATACCTCAGAGTATCCATAACAGTAATAATAAAGTTGGTTATCGAAGTGAAAAGTATGGTTGATTTGGTGTTGGTGAAAAAGGAGAATGTTGAAGTATTGTTGGATGTTAAATCAGTGGGGGTTTAGGAATGGGTTATCGAATCATTATATTGTTCTATGTAAAATTAAGTTAGTCGGGGCTTGGATGGAGAGGAAGGTAATACGAAAGGAAGTAGGTAACATTAAGAGATGAAAGAAGTTAAGTGAACAGAGACAATAAGGATAAGTAATGTAAGAGCGATCGCTAGTAAATCGGTGAATGTGACAACGAGTTGAAATGACAAATCTGGGGGGCAATGGATGGAAGCAATTGTTAGATAGGCAAAAGAAGTTGTGTGGATGTGCTAAAAAGTAGGAAGTAAAGACATGTTAAAACGGCATGGTGGAATGAAGAGGTGATAAAAGCGGTAAAGCGTAAAAAAGAGCGTGGTTGAATGTATTAAAAACAAATGATGAAGTTTCAAAAGAAAGATGCTTGGAATTTATATAAGGAGGAAAAAAGAATACTAAAAGGTGCATACGTAGGAGAAAAACAAGAGGTTAAATGAACAGTTTGGAAGAGGATGAATGAGGACATACAAGGGAATAGAAGCTCTTCTGAAGGAAGCGCGAAAGTTAAGAATGAGAATAAGGGGAACCTGCTTTAGAATAATGAATAGGGGATGGTGCTTTTTGTACTGATGAAATGGATGTGAGGGGGTATGGAAAGAACACTTCGAATTCTGCACAATATTAACAGTAATGAATGAGGTAGTTTAGTGGGAATGTTGGTGTGGTTTTGAATGGTGCATAGAAGGAATAGGTATTTTGGGGATGAGGTTATTAGTAAAAAGGAGGAGGTAAATGGGTAGAGTGAGAAAGTTAAGAATGGTAAATCTGCAGGTATAGATGAATTACTGGTGAAATGATCAAGAGCGGAGGCGAGAAGGTGATTTTGGATTTGGAAGCTGTGTAATAAGGCGTTCTATGGAGGGTATAGTTCCAAGGATTGGAGGAGCGGTAATATGTACCCTTATATAAAGGGTAAGGGAGCATAAGGGGAACTGTAGAAATGATAAGGGGAATAAGTTTTATTGAGTGTTGTAGGGAAGGTATATGCTGGTATTTTGGTCGAAAGAAAAGTGCCTCGAGTGACTGAGGACTGATTGGTGAAGAACAAGGTTCGTTTAGGAGTGGTAGAGGATGTGTGATCAAATCTTTACATGAAACAATGATTGAGAAATGAGGGAGAAGAAGAATAAATTATATTTAGGTTTTATGGGAATTTACAACAGGCGTAGATAGAAGTTAATATGGGAGCTTTAGGGCAGGTATTAGTGATATATGGTGTTGGTGGTAGGCTTCTGAATGGATCAAAAGTATGTATGACGATAGTGAAAGCGTGTGTAAGAATAAATTGTCAATGGTGATTGGTTTTAAGATTAATAGCGGAGTGAGGACAGGGTGTGTTATGTCTCCTTGGTTATCAAATTTGTATATGGATGGGGTTATGAAAGAATCGAGGTGGGGAATGACAGAAATGGTGTTAGAATGATGAGAATAGGGAGATGAGTGGAGCGGTCCCTACCTATTTCAGTGCTAATGACTTGGTTTTGTTGTGTCGAATCTGAAGAAGTTTGAGAGGATTAGGAGAGGGGGTTGGCAGGATATGTTAAAAGGAAGGGGTTTGAAAGAAACGTAGGATAAGAGTAAGGTATGGTTGTGAGTGAGGACAGTTCTCAGTGTGAAGTTTTTATGTTAGATGGTGAGTAGGCTGGAGCAAGTGTCTGAGTTTAAATATGTTAGGGTATGTGTTTGGATGAGAAGGGAACGGATGATGCAGAGTGTAGTAGGAAAGTTGTGAATGGCAGGAAGGTTGCTGGTGCAATTAAATCGTTGGTGAATGTAAAGGGACTATGTTGTGAAGTGCCGC
>JABUQX010009987.1:0-17500 GCA_015478945.1 Trachelipus rathkii | reverse complement strand
TTGGTTGCGAGAGGTGTTGAAGAAGAAGGAGAAGTTTTAATAACTGAAGCACCTACTTGTTCAGAGGAGTATTAAGATTGTGTTTAAGTGTTATAAAAAGAGAGGGATGGGAGTCTAATTCCATTGATATAAAATCAGCGTATTTGCAAGAGGATATAATCAGGCGGCGTGTGTATGCGATTCCTCCGGTTGCTCCGAAAGAAGCAAAAGAAGAAGGATGTATTTGGGAGTTTAAAGAAGACTGTGTATGGGTTGAAAGATGCTGCAAGAGCTTGGTATGATTGAGTGGTTGCGGTGATTGTTGAACTGGGTGGAGTGAAAAGTAAGCTTGAACCTGCTTTATTTATGTGGAAGAATGGAAGTCGTTTGGAGGAGATCATGTGTACTCATGTGGGTGATTTTTGTTTTGGGGGTTCTAAGAGGTGTATGGGCATTGCTATTAAAGCTATGAAAGGCAGGCTTGAAATAGGGTCGGAAGATGTATAGGGTTTAAATATATAGGTGTTAATATTCATGAACAGAAAGATGGTGTATGGTTGGAACATGATAAATATATGGAGAGTATAATTTTCCCGAAAAAAAATACTTTTTTGGTGAAAAGGAAGTGGAGAAAAAAGAATTAACGATGTATAGATCTTTGGTGGGCCAGATGAATTGGTTGAATGGACAAACGAGGCCTGATTTGTGTTATATTGTGAGTGAAAGTAGATTTTTTAAAGGGGGAAAAGTGGAAGAAATGAGGAAACTAATAAATGTGATTAAAATAGTAGAGAGATCAATATGGGAATATGGTTGGGTACGTTAGTAGGTAAGATTCATGTGGAGGTGTATACGGATGCTTCTTATGGTATGGAAGGGAGTGTTAGTCCTCAGTGGGTTCATATTGTTGCGTTAAGGACAATAGAAGAATAGAGTTCGCATATCTTGAATCGGGTGATATGGGAGGTTTTTCATAGCTATAATTGATTTTGGAGTTTTATTGAGGCTTGGAACACAGAGCGGCGTTTGAGAATTTTGGGAATGAATGGTTTGGTGAGCTAGTCGATGGTGTTGTAGTGTATCTAATACGGATAGTAACGTTTAAAGAATGCAATATACTCAGTGAGCACAAGTGATAGTAATATGCCAAGAATTAGATATAAGCTGATCAAGTGGTCATGATGGAAGGGGAGGAAGATTTCTATGGATGAGGGGTGGATACAAGGCATCAAACGGGTGATGTTTTTTAGGAAGACTAGAGTGGATGTAAAATGAATAAAAGAGTATGTAGAAGGGAGGGGAGAAAAAGATATAAGAATGACTGTTTTATCTTTAATTTTCTAGGGTGTAAATATATATGATAGTGAACAGTCTGTGTAGAGACTATCTGAGCCCTTCCAAGTTTTTTTTTTCGTACTGTACTGACGTCAGGGCAGGGTTGCGAAGTTTATAGTTATCATATAATTAATAAGAAGATATTTTTATTTAATATTTTTGGACACTTCACTACCAGATCTATAAGGTGAGTCTGAACTTATTTAGTTGTGTTAGGTCAGCATATTTAGTTTAAATCTAGACAATAATAATAATAATAATAATAATAATAATAATAATAATAATAATAATAATAATAATAATAATAATAATAATAATAATAAAATAATAATGTACTTAAAGTACGACCAATCCTAATACAATTGTAAAGTAGCACAACTATCTGCGATAATTAATTATCTAATCAACACTGAAAAGTATTAAATATTAATCAACATTTTCAAAAAAAAAAGTAATAAACTTTTCTTGAAATATTAGTCAGCAAACCTTCTGAAACTTTCATTGAATCATCAACTTCTACATAAAATCCTGTCTGCATTTCACCAGAGACCCCAACGCCAGCTCTAGAAACAAAAGCATTTTTACAGTATACTCAAAACAGTAACCGTTATTATATATACTATGAGTGTAAATAGATATTTAATTGGAACTAGTAATACAAAAAAGGAACCAACACCACATGACATCAAAACGTAAAAAGGAACCAACCCATATGACATTAAAAACAGATACCGAACATCAATGTTCAAGCATCAAACTAAACATACAAATAAAAAAAAAGATGTATGATGGTTCAAACAATTTTAATTAGTATGGCAACTTATACGAAAATTGATTCATTTTGCAAAACATATTTTTTACTTTTACAACTCTCTGGTGACAATACCCTTAAATTAGAATTTGTGGGATGGTTCATTATTTGTATAACTATATTCAATTAGAATACGTCAACAAAACCATCATGAAGTAGTCTAGAAAACAAAACAAACTAACCTACAACTTATAATCTTCTCAAATTTTGAGAGAGGAACCTTGTATCCACATTCTTCAAGAACTTCCTCATGGGCAATTTCTTTTAAATCAATTTTTTTATCAACAATACCAGCGCACCATTCAAGGGTAAATCCTTCTGAGCCTGGAATATCGACATCGTACTCCCGTTCTTCCAACCCACTCTCCTCTTTCGCCAATTCATGACAATACACAGCTAAATTGTAAATAAAAATGAATTAATACCAATTTTAAGTCAAAAATTTCATTTCTCAAACTTAATTTAGAAAAATTATAATTATTGATTCAAAAATGAAATTAAAAATAAAAAATTATTATATATATATATATATATATAGTATTATACTACTATATACATATATATTATATATATTATATATATATATATATATATAGATATATTATTATATATATATATATTATATTATATTATATTAAATATATTATATATTATTATTATATTATTATAAATATTATATATATAATTATATAATATTACTGTATATTTATATATATACTTATATATTTATTTTATGAACTCGCAACAGACGTATGACAGGATTAATTGGAAAGCTCTGTGGCAGGTGTTTATGATATGTGGTGCTGGTGGTAGGTTACGAATGGAATACTAAAATGCTATACGATTAGTAAAGCATGTGTAAGAATAAGGTGGAAGTCGAAAGTGATGGTTTAATATTAATATTGGAGTAAGACAGGGATGTGTAATGTCTTCTTGGTATTTAATTTGTATATGTATGGTTATGAATAGGTGGCAAGTGGACAAGGACAGGATGTAGGAATTATCCGAGAATGCAAAAGAGAAGAATAGACAGTGCCAAAACTATATTTTTATGCGAAATCAATTGGTTTTATGTTGGTGAAACAATAGAGGTTTTGAGAGGATTGGTAGAGGTATTTGGCACGACGGTGTGTAAAAGGAGGGGCTTGTAGGAATGTATGATAGAGTAAGTTCTGGTAGCGAGTGAGGGAGAATCGCGCGGTGTGAAGTATATTAGGATATATGATTGTAATTGAAAAGGGAATGGACTGATGCAGGTGTAGTAGAAAGTTGTGAAGGCCAGGAAGTGGTGGTTGCATTAAATTCTTGGAATGTTAAGGGACTAGTCTTGAGTGCGATAGGGTTGTGCAATGAGGGTAGTTGTTACATGTTAATGATACAGTAGTGAACTATGGTGAATAGCGGTATAGATCTAAGTACAAGTGTTCAGATGGAAAATCTTAGGGTTTAGGTGTGAGAAGAAGTTGAGATCTAAATGAGGGAATGAAATGCTTGAGAGTTGCTGTGGTGGCTGTAGAACGCTGAATGCGATAGGGAAATGAGAGGACATTGGGATAATGTTGGTCACTATGGAAAGATGGATGAAGTAGATGTTAGCGGAGCAAAGTGGTGAGATGTGATTGGATCGGACCAGTTGGGAAGACTTGAAGAAAAAGTGGATTGAATGAGTAAATTAAGGATGCCTGAAGGAGAGGAATGATAGTGTGGCAGTGGCGAGAAGAGATGGGTGCTAACCAGAGTGAAATGGTATGGTGAGGAGCTTTGTCAGGGAACCCACATGACGAAGATACCACAGTGAGAGACATCGCAGTCGTCGTGACCTCTAGGTGGATTTTTCTAGTGGCGGTTCTACTCTATGACTAGTAAGGAGGGCTTTTCTTTTCAAACTATGCATCATGCTCATCTACTACTTTTTCTGTTCCGGGCATCCTACACACCTTACCCCCAATCTTGAGGAAAGATGATAATATACGATATATATATATTATATATATATATATTTATATATATATACTACTATATATATATATAATATTATATATATATTATATATCATATATTATATATATACATTATATATATTATATATATATAATATATATATATAATATATATATTATATATATTATAATAATTCTAATATAATATTATATATATATATATATTATATATATATTATTAATATATTATATATAAATATTTATATTATATATAAATATATATATATATAATTATATATATATATATATTATATTATATTTATATATAATATATATATATATATATATATATATCATAGATATAAACCCATACTCAGCACACCCGCCTTAGTATCCCCCACAGAACAAACTTTGACCGAGAAAACCAGATAAATTGTGTCCGTTCTAGACTATTGGCATATCCCTCCTTCAGGAATATAAATATAAAATTCATAATGCTCCCTCTCTCCATTGTTAAAGATGTCACAAATGACAACACAAAACATCTCTTGCTAGACTGCTCGAATCTGACGAACATTAGAAATAATTTTTGCGTAATCTTTCTGATGGATGTCTGGATTCAGCCTGCTGTGGTGGAACAATATCTCGAAATCGACCGTTTCTCGTAAAAAGAAGAAAAAAGAGTATATGGTTAACAAGTTTGTTCAAAAGTTATCCAACACACATTATCAACTTCTCTCTATCAGGTGACTCATGTCACTCTCAACATGACTTCAACTCCTTCCCAAAATATGCAGTTACTGTGATTCTTACTTCTAATGTACAACCCAATTACATTAGCAGTGGACAATTTTAAATTAAAAAAAAAATAAAATATCAGTCTTATTGAACCTGAGATCTCTCCTTGCATGATTCATTTAATTAAATGTGGACCTCATTCAAAACATTTTAGAAAATCTACTAACTTAGAACGAGCATTCAACTTCTAAATTCCACGATAATAACAATAAATTATTACACACACCAAGTACTTCCAAAAAATACTTTACACAACTTAAGATGCTCTAATCCTTTAAGAAATTAGTATATCTAAGGAGAAAACTTATGGTGTTAATATGTTACCTTCACATTTTAAGTTTATACACTATTTTTTGTTAGTTGTATATTAAGTAACTATGGAGTGGGGCGATTAACAAAACCATGTTGCTGCTGTAGTATAATATGTGTGGCATAGAAAAGTGTCATTTTCAAGACTCTGCAACCACCAAGTATTAAGCATATGTTTATGTATGATGTGAAAAAGTTATAAAAGGACATTGGTGATGTGAGAGATCACTATAGATCTGGTAGGTCATGATCCATTCAGACACTACAGGCTGTCAAAACTGTAAACACACGATTGAGTGAAATTCTCTTTGTAAACAATACCATGTCACATAAAATGCAAAAAATTGTCATAGAGGAATTAAGGTTAAATGCTTGCTAAAGATGCTCCCGATATATAAGCACTGATACCCTAAAGAAAGGTGGGAAAGAAAAGTCTAAATGCTTGTTGATTGAGTATATGTTTTACAGTAAAAAAAAACTTTACTGTGGAAGTGTTATAGCAAGCATCATAGAAAGCAGCAGAACTCGTACTTCATCTACCAAAGAGGTCATCATCTGGCTTCTGCGATAGTTTGGTAGGAAGTGAATTACGATTGAGTCACAGAAGACATCCACTTATGTGAAAAAGGTGCTAAAACATAAAGCAAGGTCTAATCAAGCTTGGCTCAGGGACAATGTTGCCCATTTTCTGACAGTTGAGTCTGGCAGCCGATCTTAATCTTTTAAATTATAAATTACGGGCAGTTTTAGAACATATGGTCTGCTCAAGACTACACCAAATATTGGTTCTTTAAAGCATGCTCTAACAGGTGCTGTGAAGAACTTTCCAATGGAGGTCATGCACGCTGCAATAGACGACTGCCCCACAGGCTTAATGCTTGTGTTAAATGGCAGACATTTTTTTGCATTAATAATGGTTGTAAATTATATTGTGAAAAAATATTAAATTGAACTGCTTATTTGCTTCTATTTGACACTACTATTTGTGTTTAACAGTATTTTTGGAGTACTTTATATATATATATATAACGAGAGTATATATATATATATATATATTATATATATATATTATATTATATATATATATATATATATATATATTTATATGGATTTTTATACTATATTCATTATATATATATTATAATAATTAATACGTATATTATATATATATATATACTATAATATATATATATATATAATATTAGGGGATGTACCGGAACCAGATTTTTGGTTCCGGCCGGAACCGGAACTTTTCGACTTCAGCTACACCTTACATAAGCTGCGTTTCAGAAGCCCGACTGCAGGTCGGGCGGGCACACATGCATCGTTCAGAGCCCGTTTCGCGCACTTCTACCGTAACCGAACGTCACAGTCGGCCACGTTGGTTAAATCCATTTCGATAATAATAACGGGTGGGCTGCGAGAAGATATATTGTCACAAACAATTTTTTCAAAAACAGTGTCCCAAAATGGATTGCCAAACTTTTAAATATTTTAGTTAACTTTTATATTAAGGATACTAATATACGTAATTCATCTAAAATAAGATTTACATATAAGTATAAGAGTAATGCTTACAATTGCCAGCTGATCGAACGGGCGCGCTCGGCCGTTTCCAGTACTAAATTTCCTTTCTCATGATGGTTATGTATTTTTTCAATTCGAAATCGCCCGATTCGATTTTGCACACGGCTGCACTCGGGCTTGGAACGCAGCTTTTTCTATTTAAAACTTGTCTGAATTAAAAGTGGGTCGGTCTTTAGAAGTTTCTCGTCATCTTGTCAATCCATACTGTGAACGTACTAGTTCTGCAAGCCAAAATTTGGAAAAGCGGAAAATAATACTTATTAATTAAAAGGGAATATCTAATAGCCTGCGTTTGCCGAAGCGAGTTGCAGCCCGGCGTGCAAATCGACTCGGAAGCTTTAGAATTGAAAGAATATTACATTACACCAATCAGAGACAGGAAAATTTAATACCGGAAACGCCGAGGAGCCCGTCGGATCAGCTGCCAATTGTAAACAATACTCTTATCATGGGTGTAGGCAGGGGGGCAGTGGGGGCACTTGTCCCCCTAATCTTGGCGAAATAAAAAAAATGAACCTTACATTTTTGCCAGCGTGAGTTTTTAAAGTTTTTGTTTAAAACTGAAAAGATACATCAATCGAACAGATAATGTAGTGTATTATAATTACAAACGTTTATAATATATTTATATTATTATATATATATATTATATATTATATATATATTATATTATATAATATATATATATATATATAGTATATATAATATATATCATAATATTATTTTATATTTATTTATTTTATTTATATTAAAATAATATATATATATATATTTATAATATTATATAATATATATTATATACTAATATATATATATATATATATATATTACTATTATATAATATATAATTTATATTATATAAATTATATATATAGTATATATATATCACTCAACCTTTGCCACCCCCTAAATGAAATCCATGCCTACGCAATGACTTTAATACTTATATGTATTTATTTTATGAAATGATGACATATAAATTGCTTACAACTATTAAAAGTTAACTAGAAATATTTAAAAAAATTTCTGGAAAGCCATTTCCGACCCATGTTGTAAAAAGATTTGTTTGTAACAAGTATTCTTCCGCGCAGGCCGCCCGTTTATTAATTGCGAATTCGAGCTTTAAACAACGGGCGCCTGACTGTGACGTCTACGTGACGTAGAGAAGTGCGCACGGCCTCTGGAAACGATCATGTGCGCCTGTGCCCCCCCGGGCTGCAGTCGGGCTTCTGGACGCAACTTATATAAAGTTCTACGGTCTTCAAAGTTTAAAAAGCTTTTTTCAGAACCGGGTAACGTGTTTCATGGCTGTAGAAGAGGAGAGAATTATTTTTCCTAACCAAAATTTCAAATTCAAAAATACATTCATTTGTACTTTTAAATTATGCAATCTGTGTTTTAAAATTTAAAATTTTTTGCTTAAACAGTTTAGTATATATTTTGTTGGTATGTTAAAGTAATTTCTTTTAATAATAATAAATAGTAATAATAATCAATAATATAATAATAATAATGAATAATAATAAATAATATAAATAATATATAATATAATAATATAATAAGTTATAATAAATAATATACCGTACAAATTTTTATTTATCCCCAGGTCTAGATTAGAGCAGGAGTGGCACAAAAAAGATCAAATATTTAAATCACCTAATTTTTTTACCGTATTTTTTTTTTTTAATTAAAATCATTTTTTTTTATTTCTTTTTGGTATTTTCTTAGACCACTTTTGTTCTAATTATAATTATCTAGTATTACTAATTTCAATTGATAGTATATTTATCTACATATAAGAACATTCAATCTAACTGTTGTTATCAGTCATTTTTAATAAAGAAATAAAAAATATAATACTAGAATATATACAATAATAAAAACTATATTATAAATATATATATAATATATATTATTATATATAATATACTACTATATATATATAATGATATAATATTATATATTATATATATATATATATAATATATATATATTATATTTATATATATATATATAATATATTATTTATATATATATATATTATTATATAATATATTATATATATATTATATATATATATATATATATATTTATAAAATTATATATATATATATATTATAATTAAATAATTAATAAACTACAATAATTATAATTTTACTAAAACAATATTACAGGCATAATTAGAATTAAGCAATTTTAAAAAAGATAATATTAAACAAAGCAATTTTGTGTCTAAAATAAAAAAATAAAAAAATCCAAAAAATCAAAAAATATCCCAACCCGTTCTGAGTATATAAAAGCTACCAGTTCGAGTTTGAAATTATTGTTTCATATTTAAAGTTATCGAAAGTATAGAGTCGAAGGTCACTTTATCATGATATTTGTCACATACAGTCGTCCCTCGTAGAACGCGGTCTTATAGAACGCGATTTTCCTATACCGCGTTTGGCAAAAAGATGATCAAAAAGAAAATTAAAATTACAAAATTACAAATAAATTAAAATTCCGTACTTAATTTATGCTAAAAAGATAAAAAGTTAAAATTAAAATTGCAAAATAAATAAAAATAAATACATCATATATTAAGATATGAAATGAAAGAAAAAAAAAAAAAATATTGGGCGCTGTTCCTCCCCTTCAATTACCGATAACGATGTATTTCTAAAAAAGCAGCCAATAAACCTACAGACTCTGAACTGCCTTTATTACACTTTCAACTCATTTACAATTTGAAAAAACTATTTTGTGCTCAATTGGCTAACTTTAAAATTTTATTTACAGTCCTCAGGCTATTTAATTAAATATATTAAAAACAACTCATCTCCAAATTTTTAAAGGTTTTACATGTTATTTTTCATTGTTAAAAACTAAAAAACCTTTTTGCTCATTTTAAGATATGTCAGTACTGTACTGTAATGTATTAAATACCTTACTAATTAACATGCGAGAGAAGAGGTATTTCAATTTTTTTTTTTTTTATACATGTTTCTGCTAGTTGACATGTATCTGCAATTTATTCAATCTACAATTAATGCGAGAAAGTATTTCAAGCCACCGATTGCTTCTGGATCAAAGGTTATAAAAATGTTAGATTATGATTTTTCAGGGGTTTAAAGTGATACGCGATATCGCCAATAACGCGGGGGGTCAGGAAAACCTAACCGCGTTATACGAGGGCAAGACTGTGATAATCTTGTATTTTGAACGTTATGCGCCTTTTGCTTATCATGACAAAGTTTTCGTAGGATCAATCGCTAAAATTTTGATAAGGAAAAGAAATTTGAAAAGGTTGAAATACCCGATATGTCTATCGGAACAAGCTAGTCCGCGCGGAACCCGAACTTTCCAAAAATCGAGGTTCCGGTACATCTCTAATATCTCTATTATAAATTATATATATATATATTATATATATATATATATAACATACATATATATACTATATATGAGACTGTGTATCTTATATATATATATTATATATATATTAATATATATATATATATATATATTTATTCACTTATTATATATAATAGTAGGTTATATATTAGTGAGACCCCAAATGCACGTGTATTAAGGGTTAAATTTATCGCTCTATTATCTCTTACTAAGGAACAGAATAGGTTGTAAACTATCTGCTTTTATACTAAACCACCCCCGTGGTCAACAAATTCTGGTTTGAATCAATTCCCCATGTTTTCTTCTTTCATTAAGTAGAATTAATTAAATGGGTTTACGATTCGACATTTACCAAAAACCCTTTAACCTTTCAAGTTATATGCTACACTGCATTACAGAATATATAGTACACATATGTGTTATAGATATGTTGGAATCGATATTATATAAAAAAATATATATTAAGAACATAGAAACACAGTTAGACCACATGGGCATATCAAGACTGTCCGTCCCTATATCACAACTATCTGTCCCAGTAAATAATAAATTACCATATTCTTGATTGCAACTCTATAGATTTAAATTTTTATTATGCAAGTTAAATCAATTATAATTCACCTCAACATGCATAGCGGACTTAATTAACAATATGTCAAACTAAGCTAATGCAAACCACAGTCACCATTACAACAAAAGATTATCTAAATAACCCCTATGAAGGGTGCAAGAGATACTAAAATGAACCTTACTAGATTGTGAATTGAATAAGCAGGAAATAAACTGGACACCAAACAAGCTTTAGAACTGATCCGTCATCCATATTAATCACCATATATTGATCCAACATTTTAAAGGTTAGAAAGAAAGTTTTTACTATTGTACTCATGTGCGTGTGATTCCACTTACACAAAATTTACCACTCTGTTGCTTAAAAAAAATATTTTCTCACAATCTAGGTGGACATACTTCTTCTTATTTTCTATATGCAACTTTGTCAGACATTACATATAATCTGATGAAGAGAACTTACTCACATTTACATTACCAATTGATTAAAATTTTGCAAACCTCAATCATATCTCATTAAAGAAATCTCCTTTCTACAGAAAACATTCTCAATTCTTTTACCCTATCCTTGAAACTTAATTGTTAAATCCAAATATTATTCTTGTTGCTCTATGATGTACTATCTCAAGCATATTATTAATACTTAAATAAGAACCTCATATTAATGCTTAAATAAGAACCACCAAACCTCAATCAATGGTCTAACACAGTGTTTTCAACCTTGCCTTTGTGGTGGAGCCATCAAGACATGCATCTTATTTTATGGTACTCCTAACAATTCTTGTTCAGAATTCTTTCCCCAAGCCATAGGTCAATAAAATAAATTATAAAAAGTAAATTGGATTGGATTGATCAGCACTCAAAATTTAAAAGTGTTAATGTTAAATAAATAAACAATTTATAAGTAAAAGATTACAAGTAATACACAATGTTGTAAGATACAACAAATTTATATCACTATGAAATAAATAAATGAAACTAACCAACAACAACACAATTTTTTAGTGAGATACTTAGACAACGCAATTCACATATCTTATTGATATTGGCGAAACAAATTCATATTTTACTTCAACCATATGTAACCTTTCTCCATCGCTAATTTTTATGTATGTTTAGTGCAAAAAAAATCCCATCTCGGACTGTCATCATATAGGTAAAAAACTGAAATAAAATCACCATAACCATTGTTGCAGCATAAGGATATTCATTGTTAATATTCAGAATTCATCAACAGTGACTACTTTTATTCTTTAATTTCAGAATGTCATCATTACATAAGGAAATTAATTCCACTTATGTACGATAAAAAAATAAGAGAACTGTAATACCATTTTAACGTATTAGGGTATGGTACAGCGGTTATAAATGGGTATCCCAACCAAGCATAGTGTTTGTGCACAAGTTTGGGAAAATAGTGTTTAATTTTTCTCCCGTACTTCAAGGCATTCAGAGAAAAGTGGTATGGTAAGATTTCATAGTATTCCATTTGAACAACAAGTGGAAATGTATCCATTATTAATTATAAATATCAGCATAAAAATATAACTATAAACATTATCAGTTAATCAAATTTTATCACTTAGTTATCTTTTAATACCATATAGTTCACATAATTATTACAGCTTTGCTGAAGTAGTTTAACTTAATTATACAACTAATATTAATTTAAAATGTTTAATGTTAACTAGGACACCAAGTTAATTCAATGTAACCATTATAAAGATTACTGATCAGCACCTTTAATAATTAGTATTATGGTTTATTATTCCTAACATTCTGTTGGCTCTGTTTCTGTTCTGACTCTCTTAAATTATTGCTGATAATCAGGCCAAATTTTTTTCTATTCTCTGACTCAAGATATTCCCCATACATTTCATAATTAAAATACTTATTAGAATAACCAAGATGGAGATCCTTACAATTTGTATTGTTAAAATTTACTTCACTTTCAGAAGAACGAAGTTTATTCAATTCATGTTGAAACCTTTAAATAGATATGGCCTGATTAGTGTCATCAGCAGACTAGAATCTAAAATATTTTATTTCCTTACCAAAATCATTAATATAGATTTGGAATAAAAACAGACCCAGAACATAACCCTGAGTAACCACACTCTACACCACTCCTGTATCCAATTATGTACAACCCATCCTAAACCTCACTGAGATAAGTGGTGCAACAGTCTTTTAAGGGAAAAAGCTTTGTTAAAATCCAGATATACTGACAACAATATCAACCTGATCTCCTTTATCCACAAACTCTGTAATGTGTTCCACAAATTCCAAAAGATATAAAAATATTTGGCATTTTGAATGAATTTTCAAATTTTTACTATCAAAATTAAAAAAGCATTTGGCAAATTGCTTCAAATTCAAACATACACATAGCAAATTTCGACAGTCTTTCAAATAGATTATGAGGAGAGTGATGTCTGATTTCTGACTTACAAAATGGACTGACACATCAAATCATTTTTAGCTTAATTATTTGTCTATAAAATGATCACTAAACATTAATCTTATACAAGCCTAGTTTTAAGTATCAAGATCTTTAACCTGATATAATTCAGTGTAATCATAATTTACATACTGTGATTTATGAAGTGGTTCAATTTTGATTTCAGATATGTTTTCCTTAGCATAGGACCTATATATAATAAATATAAAATACTGAAAATAAAAATTTATGCGGATACTTTACAAAAATGATGCAAAGCAAGTTTTAAATTATATATTCTAATTATATTATAATATATATACTATATATATAAATTATATATATATATTATATATATATATATATATATATATTAATATTATATATAATTATAATTATATATATATTGTGCCGATATCGAGGTAAGGTATTTCGAGTTATTGGCCTTTCGCCAAATACCGAGAATTATTCGGTATATCGGACTTTTTGCGAACTATTGGGACACCGAATATTGAGCTTTATAAATACTTACGTCAACATAAGGGAGTTATTTCAATTTAAATTGAAAATTTTAGAACTTATTTTCCAAAAATTTAATATAGCCAAATATTTGTAGCCATTATTGGCGAAAATCTTTTGGTATTGTCAGATCCTAGTAGAGCTTTTGACATTTTTCAATATTCTAAAACATAATTCATTTAGTGTACGGGATAATGACCAAATGGTAGTGGTATAAGGAGATGGCTATGTATCAATTCATGTGTTATTACAATGTCTGCATCTTGAGAACGATTCATACTTATGTCAGTGCTGTTAACAGATATTTTATTTACTTGCAGAAGCATGTCCTCTCATTTTCACATTACAGCAACGGGCAGCTGCAAAGCTAACACTTTAAGATGCAGCCTGATGTCAACTGAGCATAAATTAATTTACAAGGCGTTCTCTACACGCTGGAACAGAACTCTTATGATCATGTTAAAAAGATGTCTTGAACAAAAAGATTCCCCTACCTATAAGCTGTGAATGTAATCACGAAACATGTTGAGTGAATTTGTTAGTGGCAAAATTATTCCATTAACTTAGTCCACTTTGAAAATCACTAAAACAAGCAATTAACGTTGAAGTAACAGTCGCCAAGGGAATCCCTCCATTTTATGTCAATAAATCTATTTACTAAATAATGCGATTAAAGCAAAAGTTTAAGCAAAAATTACACTCGTTGACGGTCTCATTAACTGAGGTAGAAGAACTGTTTTTTCCTTCTATGTGAAAATCTTGATGTGTAGCACTTTCTTAATCTGCGATCAAAGCTAATTTCAAGCTGATCAGTGAATCAAGTTAAAACATCAAGGTCCGTATGAGGCATGGAAGAAATGATGAATTTTAGCTCTGACTCTTTGCTGACGATGATTCACTTAGGGGGAAAGTGTAAGCTGTGAAGATCGAGATCTTTCAATTCTTTTGAAATTACCATATGCGTACACTGCCTCACAAATTTTAATACAGAAAAGAAGTGAGAGTGAAAAAGAAAGTCCACTTCTTCTGACGATGTGATTATATTGTAAATGTAGGTCATGTGACATACTTTTATTACTCCAGAAATAAAAAATATATAAATAAGCTCCTACTTTGAAGGAAGGCCTCCATCCAGTTCAATTGTGGAAGCACTGGAAATAGGTTTTATGAATTTGAAAACTAGCAATAAATACCATTTAGCTCCACGTCTCGAGTCGAAGGAAAGATATTGATAGAACAGGAGAATATTGAAGCCACAAAGAAGAGGTTATCCCTGAAATGGAGAACTGCTAATGTGCTGTCATTTTAACCTGAGAGCTTATTCAGAGGTAAGATTAGGGTATATAAATTTTTTTAATACAATTTTGAATTTTATTTAAATTTTTTAATCTGCTTTAAAACCCGCTATCGTTTAAAATATATTTATTTTTGTTTTATATACATTTGTATTAACACTGGTAAACATGAAATTTCTGGACGGGGTTTCGCAATTGAATATAAAAGTGAGGATTGAAATATAATTGATTTTTGAACTTGAAAAACATTCCATTTTTCAATTGTTAAAATTTTATGATTGAATATAGATTTTCCATAATTTTGTTCATATAATAAAAATTTTCAGCTTGTATATTTTAATAGTTTATATATGTTATATTATATTAATATATCTATATATATATATATATATATACTATAATAATATATATATATTATATAATAAATTATATATAATATTGGATATATGAAGGGAGAGAGAAACAAATCGCCATGATATGATACATGTCTTTGAAAGATATATGTTAAAATATAAAATATGAATAAAGAGTCATATGGACAACAATGATGTAATAGAAAAATGGGTTTGTAATGTAAAGACATACCTACCGATCGGTAGGGAACTTTCTCCGTAGATAATCTACTGTCGCATAGCGTCTGAATATTCCCTATCAACCTCCAAGCAATAGTCGGCCATCACATTGATATCCCACTTGCCCTGGGTAACGTCCTTCCATTAACTTTAGATCTTGATGGAAGCGTTCACCCTTGTCATCACTAACATCGCCTAGGTTATCAGGAAATTTCCTTAAGGTAAGATGTAAAGTAGTGCAACTTTATACTAATTCTACATCCTGAGAATGAAAACTGTCTAGCAGTTCCTGCACAATGTTCTCTGAGCTTTCCTGTTCCCCAGAAATTCTGTGCTAATTAAAAAGCATTCCACGCCTCTATGCCTCTAAGCACAGTCTTGTATTAGCAAAGGGGCAGCCAGCATGCACGGAGGAGTGTCCGTATTTGTGGGCTCAAAATATCCCAGTGTTATGCTTTCGTCTACTCAGCAGAAAACGTTGAGCATAATATAGCGAAAGGCATTCACATCAGGTCTAGGGCCTCACAATGTTTCATCAACCAAGTTTATATGTGATTGCGAGCTAGGAGGTAAGATGATGTTTCCTCTCTGTACAAGTGGTTCAACGTACGATGTTCCTGTCGCCTGGCGTCAAGGTTTCCCTTCGGTGGCCATTCTCTTTTGGTCAGGGTTTGCCAAAAAATGTCCCAATAGCACAGGAAGCAGGTATATTTGTGAAACCTGCTTGCGACCGAGCAAAATGTTTACATTTTGAGGTCGACGCATATTTACCATCCAATGTACCTGATATTGTAGCCTCTCAACTTCGTCCTTGATTTTTGCATAACTCACCTCTCATCGTACCGAGTATCCCTACTGGAACCGAAGCGATAGCCTGTTCCTGATTGTGTAACAACAACACTTTAAACTGCTCTTGGAAGCGTCAATAAACATTCGCCACTCACTGCATCGAACGTGGGAAGTCTCATAGCGAGAAGTAGGCCTGCAACTTCACTGCAATACACAGTTACCATCTGACTGGAAGACCTCCAGCAGTTCTTTATCTGTTACGAAAAATGTTACTCTATGTCGCCAATAGGTCCATAGCTCATTTTTGATGCAACGCTCGAAGGCCAACAGACTTCAGGACACAACTTCAGCGCAAATACACTCTCATACAAGTCGTATCAGTTCCCTGGGTAAACAAAAACAATGACGGACATGCCGAACGTATGTCAGATGGATGATAGAATCATCCAGATCAATTGCGATCGCATACATGTTAAGACGTACGTAAAGTGACACATCTTCCCGAAATCATGACCGCAGATAAACTCTGCTGCTATGTAAATATGCGGAATGTTTAAACGTCTATAAGCCCTACGTAGTGCTCACTGAATTTTGTCCTCATGGTCGAATATGCAAAATAGGGATCCAGTGGATTGCACGACAAACGGAATGTGAACCAGCAATCCGAGAATACATATATGGAACGACTCGAAATTACTATATATCTGCTACACAAGTCCATCCAAGAAAAATTTCACCTTTTTTAGTTGACCAATGTAATTTTCTTGATTTTTCCTAATAGGATGGACGACTATGAAAAACTTATTCGGCGATAGCGAAGTATTATGGCCGAAATTCGGATTCGGCGAATAACTTTTGCCGAATATTCGGTATCGGATTCGGCTTTCTCACTATTCGGCACATCCCTAATATATACATATAGTGTGTGTGTGCACAGAAAGATTACTGCCAGAACCATAAAAGCTACTACCCTAAAAGAATATTTAATAATTAAAGTGCAGAAGGGTGTAACCACCGATTTTCATAAAAATCACGATATACTCTAAAAAATTAATAATGATAATGAAAACGAAAATCGACGCTCTCTTTAGAAAAAAAAGTTACAGCCTCTCAAAGTTGTTAAAAATCCCATAGGAATTTTTTTTTTTTTTTAAAATTTA
>JABUQX010009986.1:25000-42418 GCA_015478945.1 Trachelipus rathkii | reverse complement strand
CGTGTACTTCGTTCAGTTGGTTTGGGTGTTTAACCGTTTTCGCATTTATCATTAAACGCTTTCCGGCGTGCGCCGCTTCATTGAGGCTGGCACTTCCTAAAAGGGGCGACAAATAATTTTTTTATTCTTCATTACTATTTTTTAAAGAGTCTCCATGCTGTGATTTTTATAAAAATCTGTTTAGGGAAAAGTTAATGAAGCAATTACCAATTATCATAACCAGAACTAGAGGGCCTAAAATGAGACCTACCAGGATGTATCAAAAATGAAGTCTGGGATTTTTAGCAACTTTGAGGCTGACTTTTTTATCTAAAGAGAGCACCCATTTACGTTTCATTATTCTTCATTATTATTTTGGAAGTATATCTTGTGATTTTTATAAAAATCTGGGGGTGAAGCCCCTCACTACTGTTACAGAAAAACTAAATAAATTATTTAACAAAAATGACATAAAATAAAAATAAATTACTTGGTTTCAAAATTGTATGTTTAAAAAATAGGTAGCTAGTTAAGGTGGATTTAAGGGACGTTCGCATAACACTAATGTATTTTTTTGGATAAATTGTACCATTGAAGAGGAAAGATTTCCGTACAACCTTTATTTGAAGATAGTTGCAAAATGTGATTAGATTTTGTGTAAATTTTCTTCCCAAATATCATGAATTAACATTTTAATCAGTAATTTACAGTGAATTTCTGCTGAACACAAAGTTTTTTGCAAGCAGTTTATGACATCTTATGCGTAAGTTTATGAAATAACTCACAAGTAGCAGCAATATATAGAGATTTTTTTTTGCTTTATATCTCAAATTTTTCATTTCTCCATAAAATTTAAAGATATGAAGACATAACTTAAATTTTGCCTGTTGCATGAATCATACATCAAAATGTTGATCGATGATATGTCTGAAATTGAAAACAAAAAGAAAAAGTATAAAATAGTGTTGGATTTTTTGTTTATGTCCGAAATAGCAGCTGAATGTAAAAAAAATTTTAGTAAAATAGTCAATAAGTTGAACTGTGATTTGTGGCAAAACCATTGGTATACATCATTTATATAGGAAGCTAAAATGTTATCTTAAACCCGTGACTGTGAAGATATAATAAATTAACTTCTGAATCAGATGAGTAAGTAAGTTTATATGCCATCAATTATTTGAATTTACTTTTTTTTTTTTGTAACTAAAAAAGAAAAATCGTGATAGCTTTTTTGCTATTCATCCGAACAGATTAATGCGGAATTTACAGATCATGTATAATTGGGGAATATACACATATTATGTTACCAGAACTTTTTATACCAAACACTTTTATGGTAGTACATAGGATTAGTCTTATAGAAGAACTTTAAAAGTTTTCCAACGGTAGCAAAACCATTGAGCGTACAGAAAATTTATTTAAATAAAATATAATATGTATATAAAGTCGAATTCAGTATGATCAAGAGCTTTCATTCCTATCAACCAGATGAATAATAAAAATGTTATGACTTCAAATCTTTGGTTTGGCAACTCAAAAATGAAAAACCACTTCAAAATAGAATTATTATTGCCATAGATGGTTTGAAATTTTCAGAGCATATATAATTTGGAAGGTAGACATTTTGCTGTTTGTAGAAAGAGTACGTATTAACAATTTAATGCTGCTCATGGGGGAAACATTTCTAGTTTCAAAAAGGTTTTTATGGGAGTATCACCAAAACCTTACCTATTTATCTTATCTAAACAAATCATTTTCATGTCATGTGTGTCACACTTTCTCTTATTTTAAGGACCTGCGTGTGAAAGGTTTAACACGTTATGATAATTCTAATTAGATCTTTTGTATATTTTCTAAATTCTTTTGTTATTCTTTAGTTATCAATACGAAACTTTCTGGTCATATACTACTAGGCAAGGTTCACATTTTTTGTTTTGATAAATGTTTTGTAAACTCAAGGGGTTTGCCGCTGCATATGGGACTTTTGAAAATTTGAAAACTTTCCCATGCACAGAGGCAAATCAGTTCTCAAAAATACAATTTATTTAACACTTTGACTGCCATGTCGCATATATGTGCGATTGTGATATTTCATTTGCCGCCGCGTCGCACATATTTGTGCGACACAGTGACTTCGTTTGAGGCCTCGGCGCACAAATCTGTGAGACAATACATGCAATTATATATGCTCAAAAGATAGCGTGGCCGCTAAGGAAACTTTTGGTATAAGTCTCGCGGCGTCGATTGTTGGTTCTAAAAATATTAATAAGTGGTTGAAAATGGAATATATATATATATATATATATATATATATATATATATATACATACATATATATATATATATATATATATATATATACTGCTGCTACTACTACTTATACTATACCTGCTATATATATATATATATATATATATATATCGCAGGCATATGAATCCATGTACCGACTCGAGAGCCAGTTAGAGTGGTGGTACATTTTTTTTTTTTTTATTATTTTATTATTTTACATACAATATTTATAAGTTTGCGTATTTTAAGCTCTGAAATATAAAAAAAAAACATTAGAAATAGATGTCACACATGTATGTGCGACAGGGTCTGTCGCACACATGTGTGCGACATGGACCAATGTTGCTTATATATGAAGTTTACGTATGGTGAAATTAAAAAAAAAAACAATAAAAATTAAATATCTCGGTAAATACTTGTACCTTTCAATTTAGAGCTCTGCTATGATTTCTGTCATAACCTATAAAAATGCAAAAATCTGCTAGCATTGGCCTCGAGTTTACCACGTGGCAGGCAATGTGTTAAACAAAAAATGTGTATCTTCCCCAACTTTATTTGCTCCGAAAGTTTTATGCTGATTGCATGAATAATAAAAAGGTTATCGTGATTTTTCATTTATAACTTGCCAAAATTGAACACCCTTCCCCCCGTATCCCCCTGTATATTGTAAACAAAATATTTTTTGCCTATTGAAAGTACCCACACCATTGGAAAGAGCATTCAAATTCTACACTAGAAAGTGTTTAAACCTAAAAAATCATTGAATTGATGATTACTACCTTCAAAAGTTAGGAAACCCTACGTATCCCCATAATGAATCAATATTTAAAAAAAATAAAAAATTCCCATTAAGTGATGCTGCCAAAATAGGAACAAAAAATTACGTGGACCTCACTCTTCAGATGTTAAAAATTAATGACGTTTAGTATTTATATATAGATATTTTAATTTGAAACGGTCAAATAATGCCAAAAGAAATAATAGCCCAATGTCAGTCAACATCTAGTTGCATTCCAATGGGTTTCCTCGATTATTTTGTAACAAATATCAACTAAATATTCGATTTCAGGTCAGACGATTCTTCATAATTAAGCACTATATAATATATATATATATATATATATATTATATATATAATATATATATATATTATTATAACTATATATATTATATATAATATATATATATAATTATATATATTATATATATATATACTATATATATATATATAGGCCTATATATATATATTATATATATATATATATATATATAATATATAAATATATATATATATATAAATATATATAGTATATATATATATATATATATATATATATATATATATATATATATATATAATATATATATATATATATATATATATATATATATATATATATATATAATATATATAATATATTTATATATATATATATTATATATATATATATACTTATATATATATATATATATATAGGCTATATATAATAATATATAGATTATAATATTAAATATAATAATATATATATATATATATATATATATATTATATTATTAATATATATATTGGTTGGGGGGATATATATATAATATATATATATATATATGGGTCTATCCATTTTTTTCCGTACCAAAATAATGGAAGTTGGCCGCTCGATAATTTTTGAAAACTTTTATATTTTGCATGGCGTTAATGTTATCCCTGGAAAGTTCAAAACCACCATTCGTTTTTGTAGATTTACTCTGGTTGGAACAGGGTGAGCCAAAATGTTTGACCAGGTGGAGCAAAATTTATCACTTAATAGAGGTAACATTTTAAGTCATATCTCCATATTGGTAATTCTTATACAAAATTTCATAGAGAGTGATTTGTTAGGGATACTTTAAGGTACATTTGGCCTTTCCTGTTTTTTTTTGGGAAAATAATATTCACCATGAAAATGAATCCGAAAAATTGTGTTAAAAATCGAAGAAATTTCCATTTTCGTGGGTGTATTATTAAAAGAAGGAAATAATTTAACGATATAAATTTTTTGTGTGATGATACATGACTAAAGTATGGTTTAAACTTAAATGCTTTATTTGAAGTTTGTAAATATTTTAAAAAAAAAATTTACAGGGTGTCCAAAGATGAAATTTTTCCGGAAAATCTGTAACTTTGAACCTTAATATCTCTGATGGGTAAGTGCTAAAAATCTGAAATTTTCACGCATTATACTACTACCATAGATGTTCCTTCCCCAACTGCAATATTGACTTTGGTATTTTCTTGTTTTTAAGAAATACAGCCATTCAAAATGCCAAAAAATTTTTTTTTTTTAAAGTTGTGTTATGATAGCATACGTAGGCCTACCCGTAATATAAGTACCTATATTGTTAAAGTGTGTAATATTATTTATTATTATTAGAAATTATTAAAAATTTTTGTTTCATATTCCTTTTTTTTTTTTCAATTTTTTTTAGACAAAATAACATGAAAATAAAATTCATAATTTTGGAAAAAATTCTCGTGTTTGGGAAATGTCAATAAAATATAACTTAGACTTGTGTTTTTCTATCCAAATTAATACTATAACATTATTAAAATCTACTTAACATTTAAATAATAATTAAAATTAGTTTGGACAAACACAGACGTAATAATATTTAATGTAAAGCGCGACATTAATTCAGTTATGCAAGCTAAAATTTTGAAGTGTGCTTGTGTCGCTCTTACCATGTTGATTGTAAATAAAAAAATATATACGGGCCTCTTTATCTTAAAAAAAATGTTTGTGTGTGCTACGTTTATATATTATAATATTATAATATATATATATATATATATATATATATATATATATATATATATATATATATATATATATATATATATATAATATATATATATATATATATATAAATATATATATATATATATATATATATATATATATATACGGTATATATATATATATTGTTAAGAATTAAAATAGAAAAATGAGTAATAATTAATAATATAAATTAAAAATAAATAGTAAATAAATGAAATTTTTATAAGATAGAAAGTAAGAGAAAGAAAGAGAACTCTAAAATCATATAAATAATGAAAAATTATAATTTAAAGAAAAATAAGAACTCACTAGTATTATCCTTAAAAATAGAGAAATTGAGAACCCTTTGAGGCCAGGGTTTTCACTAAACCAGTGAGATCCTCAGAACCCCTTGATACACTGCCACCGTTTCCTCTTTCCTCTTAGTGTTACCGTGTTTGAATTATTGGTTTGGAAAGTTTAGGATAATGGGCCAATGCACTCAAAAAAAATCATAAAAATAAATGGAATTAGAATTAAAGAATAAGAAAATAATAAAAAAAACAATGTGAATAAATAACGTGGAAATAGTATGTTTTACCTTTTATCAGATTTTATATTATGACCTTTAGTATAAGCAGCATCAACTCTAACAAATATAATTTTATGAACTCAGGGAATAATAGAAGAATAAACTATGAACTAATTTGTTTTTGTAATTTAATAAAATAAATCAATTTTACAACAAAATGTATATTTATCTTTAAGTAAATCAATGTAGTTGACCTTATAACTACTTTTAAATAAAGGACAGGATGATTTTTTTTTTTTAGAAAACAAATATAAACTTGCTTTATAATGTAAGATCAGGGCATTCCTGCTGACTAAATGTTATATTTTTATTTTTGTTTATTAATTTGCAAAAAAAAACAATTTTTATTTTCCTTTTCCTTAAAATTACCCAAAAAAAAAAAACTATCATTTGCTGAACATGTTCCACCAACAACAAGATTTCCCTCACTCACTCAAAAAAAAATATAATAATTGTTGTTTCTTTGCTCTAAAAGAAACTAATACCATCGAATCTTTGTACAATGATTAAGCCTACAATACTCTAACATAATATGATTATTATTATAGAATCAGTATACATTTACAAAAGACTCTTTTAACTGAGTTATTTATAACTTTATTTAAATTGTAGCACTACAAAGTACCACTTGTTTGTTTTTTATACACTAATTAATTCAATCACAATCACCTTCATTTTTATTTCAATGTTTAGTTGTCTTTTCAACAGTAGAAGGTGATTTGTAATTCACAATGCTATGCACTTTTAGTCTTTTTGGCCTCACTTTGTTTTTAAATCACACAATTTCACTCCCAGACCTAGTACCTGTAGAGTATAAGGTACATCAGTTTTACATTTCATCTTAAATTTTTCACTTCATCAATATATAATTTTAGATTATTTAAATATTTTAATGTTTTAATTTAAAGAGAAAAAAATGAGAAGTTACCTCTGATCTCAGAGGTTTGAATGAAGAACACCTATATCCTTTTTCTATCTAGTTTCGCGCTGATGTGAGAAGTAGAAGTAGAAAGGACAGATGTACGATTCTAAAACAAATTTATAATATTAAGGCTAATAATTTACTAATACTGATGTGATAATTATGAAAATAAAAGAGAATTGAGTTTTTTTCCCTACCAGTAATAGAAAACGCAAATTCCACTTCTAACTATTTACAAATATCGTGCTTGTGCTTATTTGTAGAATTTGTAGAAAAATCAGCTTCAACAGTGTTTAGTAAAGTACTTTCCAGTATCTAGAACACAATTATAAAAATCCTAGAAACAACACTGAAACAGAACAAGACACCAAATTATAGAATATTACACTCCTCCCCACCCGTCATATCCATGACGGAAAGAATGGAAGAAGTGTGGCGAAAAGAAAAAACTACTCCGATTCACTATATCTTCTTTCATGGTTCCTAAGAAATGCCTCAAGAACCTCTCTCATCCCAACTCCATCTACTGTTTGACCAGATACGTGCAACAAAGCTTTGAAGTAAGCCATAAATTGGTCAAATTGTCCCTGGGCGAGATCATGCATATCAAATCTCATCCCTTGCAATACCGGTGGATAAGGTATTTGGACAGGCCTTTTACCACCAGCTGGGGTGGTAACCTCCAAAGGTCTTTTTCGGGTCCACGAGCTTTCTACAGCTTGATAGACCGGTGTTGGAAGTTTAGGTATTGTAGGTAAGGATGGAGGTGGCACAGACAAATTCCACTCTGGAAAGGGTGGATTTATGGTGAAAGTAGTTCTAGATGTAGATGGTTGGTTTGTCACCGCGGCAGACAAAGCACAATGTCCACACCTGGGTTGTCTCAAGGAAGAAGGACTACTGGAAAAGAGAGGTACATCTTGGAATGTAGATGTAGTAGCTGTTGGAACAGCCTCAGAAGCATGAACAGAAACTGGAGCACTTGCCGACGAAGAAGAAACAACGGAAGACACAGTGACCGGAACCTCTGTTGCTACTGGAGGAGCTATAAAACTTAAGCGAGAATAGATCTTTGGTGGCTCATTACCGGTTATCGTACGTTTCGGACACAAAATAGACCGCGCGGGAACGGAATTGGAAAAATCGGTTTTTTCTTTATTTAATGTATTAATAGTAGGCCCAATCTCTTCCCTTGATGGAAACAATGCAGATCGTGGTCGACGACCATAGTCCAGTATATGGTATTCATACAACATCTCCCAGAATGCATTTGTCAAGTCCTTAGATGGATGAACTCCATCCACAAGAAATCCTCTTGGTCCCAGTGAATGAATCTCATTGTTCATATCCAACAATGACTCTAGTTGTTTTGTTGTTCTACTACCCATGAATTTAAGGGCCTCTGAGATGGATAAAGTATGTTTTCCGGGCCATCTAATTTCTGCAGAGTGTAAGCGCATCAATTCATTATAAACAAGGACTGAATCCTCATTTAACTCTCTTGCCGATGTTCTAGGTAGTTCATGCTTATACCAATTTCTGACTTCTGAAGGAGCATAAGCTACGTGGCGATGGTAATTGTAATAGGGAAGATCAGGCAAGGTTGGGATTATCAAATAAATTCTAGCCTCGGGGCAATATCTTTTGACTGCCGCAGTTATTTCAGTAATGGGAGTAATAGCGTCTTCCGCTCTAAAGTTCGTATTAGGAAGAGATACCGCATAAGTATCTCTTCGTCTTTCTGAACGTGAACGAGGTTGCCTCCATTGTACCAAGGTGTATGCCATCCTGTACAATGAAAATATCAGAACGTCAGTTGTATCCGAGGCAATCCCGCTATCAATAACTTGAGGCAGATCTTCAAAACGAGGCACTAATGCTCGTACAAACTTTACCTGATGATGGCCTGGATTGTTTAGAGTTGGTTCGTAAGCGGACTCCATATGGGAGACCCACGAATGTCCCAGAAATAGTACCTGGAACGATATAATATATTCGTTAGAACAAAAAAATAAAAAAAAGGATAATTTTAAACACTAGAATTTATATTAATTAATTATAGAAATTGGAGATTTATTTTTATATGGATAAGGTTTTTATTTTATGACGGTTCAGGCGTTCTTTCCGAGATTCTTAATACGACGCGCGCAATTAAAACACAAGAACATAGATATTGAATTTCAATTTCTTCAATTTATTATAAAGTACAACATAAAAAAGATACAATATAATCAATGCAATTCCTTTCTCTTTTAATTATTTAACCACTATCTTTTATCACTAACCACTACAATATATATATATATATAGATTTCTCTTTTATTGACGAGGTGGATACCGTTTTCTTTCTAATATCCTTGGTTGGATCCACGGCATTTCACTAGATCTTCCGACACTTCTCATTCTTGTACGAGAGGCTATGTAATCTTCAGAAATTTCTTCAGTCTGACCTGTTTCTGTGATTAATTCGTCACCTTCCTTCTTCTCCAGATGTGGGGATGGTCCCGTTCTTTCTTCTAAAAAGATCGCCGATCTAGGAGTTGATACATTCAGAATGGCCACTGCCTCGGAAACTTCTCCGTTTTCTTCAGACACAAGTCCGACTCGTTCAACCTCTCTCAATGGAGAGTTTATGAAGAGCAGTTTCTTCTGGAGATCCTCACACGACAATCTTCTGGCATATCTATATGGGACCATCTGATTTCTTTGATCTGTAATATAAAGAGGGGTATAAGAGAGTAAGTTAGGTGAAGTAGAAGTTTCAGAAATAGGTAAAGATATGTTCGAGAGGTTGGACAGTTCAGAAAAGTTTGGCGAATGAAAAGATTGATTCGAATATGGAGAAGTAATTATATTAAAGAGAGATGCAAGATTATAAGAAGAAAGTTCACTAGGAAGACCAAGAGAGTAGACTGAAGGAGTATAATTGGAGACTGGAGAGACAATAGGAATAGAAGGGACAGAGGAAAAAGGAATAGTAGGAGGAAGAGTGGGTAATAAAATAGAAGGAAAAATACTTACTTGTTCTAATTCATCTCTAGCCTGTCTATTTAGGAGTAAACTTTTTTCAACATTGCACAAGATCATCCGTGTGAGTTCCCTCCCTTCTTCTGAATCAGGGAATCCCAAAAAATCATCATCATCATCATCTGAGTCTTCGAACTCATCAAGGAGTTCCTTTTCACTCTGGCTTTCCTTGTCTGCTGCTTGAGGGGTTGAAGTCACCGACTCTTCATTGCTGGTCTCCGGAACTTCCTCTATAGGAGTTCTGTTTGTGAGAAGATCCTGAAACCATGTATTGTTACTTAAGTATTTGGGAGGAATAAACCACCTCTTCAACTGTCGATGATGTACTTTATACTTTCTTTTAGTTTCCAGGGATTCTATAACATATGTAACATTATTGGAGTTAACTTTAATAATCTTCATTGGGCCTTGATAACGGTCTTTAAATTTATTTGCTGTTAAATCCCCGGGCAGCTGCAACTTCAGTGCCACCAACTGATCTCGATAAAAGGGAGAGAAGTTTATGTGTCCTTCATTCCAATACCTATCAAATTTTGCCCAAGGGAGTCTAGGTCGTTGATCATGAGCCTCTTGGTATATTATTTCTGATGGAGTTTTAGCTGTGGCGGCATGCACCAAATGATTGTATGTTAAAACCACCTGAGGCAACTGCACATCCCAGAGATTTGAATTTGTTAAGGATATTCTAAGATATTGAAGTAAAGTACGGTTAACTCTCTCAGTAATACCGTTAGATGAGGGATTATATGGAGTGGCATAGATATGTTTAATACTCTTATTTTGCAAGAATTCCTCAAATTCGGGACCTCTAAATTCTCTAGCGTTATCTGACAGTAAACGAGATGGAATTATTGGCAAGTACTGCAGAACATGTTGCAATGCTACGGTTACTAAGGATGTATGCTTTGTGCGAATGGGAACCGCCGCTATCCATTTGCTATAATGATCTATTAACACAAAGGCGTAATTGTTTCCTTTGGCCGATTTTGGCAACTGCAACAAATCAACAGCCACCAACTCGAATGGGTATCTAGTATTGATTTTTAGCGTAGGCGGAGCATGATATATATTAGAAATCTTTGCTACCTGACACTTGTAACAAGACCGGGAAATGTCACGGCACACATCTCGCAACCTTGGATGCCAGATTATCCTTTCTAATAGAGCATAAAGCTTTCCTTGACCTATATGTACAAATTCATGGTGGTTGATTATTGCTACTTGAACCGCGAAAGAAAATGATACTACATAATGATATTGATCATTCCGATTTTTATGGATAATGTTGTTATCTATTATGGATAAAAAATTCTTAGAATATTTGAAGGTTTTTAATGGTCCCAGAAAAGCCTGCTGCCGCAGAAGTGCATTTTTTAATCGTTTCAGTAAAGGGTCATTTGCTTGACACTGTTTAATATGATCCATTAATACCTCCACCGAATCCTGGGAAGTCGTTATCATAGAAAAATTTCGAAAATACAACAATTTTGTTGAGTTGTTACTTCTGTTTTTGCTTTCATCAACTTCTGTGAATAAATTTGTGGTACCTTTCTTAACAACAGTTTCCTCCCCACCAAACTCAACCCACATCGCGGGGAAGTCAAACATTTCAAACAAGTCTGCAATATCGTTCTCACCAGAGTCATCAAACGTGATCATTTCCAAACCTTCCAAGTTCACTTCTTCTATAGTTTCAATTTCAATGGTACACAACGCTCCCCTTGCGGAATTAGGAATATCATAACTCTTAACTAAGTGTAATAGGTTATAATGCACTCCACTTTTACAAAACAAATAGCACACCCCTCCATGGTTTGGGTTTCCAAAAACCAAGGGATGGGTCTTACTATAGTAAACCAAAACTCTTCGCTTATAGAGATCCGTAAAAGCATCTATGCTATGGACAAAAGGTATTTGCCCCGAATGTCTTGTCAATTGTAACTGTTTTAATACTTGATTCGCTTCTTTGGCCTTACCAACTGGGAGATTATATTTACTCCTGTTATTTAACAATTCATCTATAACCTTAGCTCTAATCTGTAGAGGTGATTCTTCCATGCCTTCATTTTTCAAAAATTCGGAGAAACATAAATAAAGAGTCTCCGCCACCAGGCATTGTTATTTCGTTGAATCCATCCGGCGGCTCTGCCGAATGCATTTCATCTGGTTGTTCTACTGGTAGTTGGAATGGAGTTCGGGATAACGCATCTGCAACTATGTTATCCTTACCTGGAACATAACATAAGTCATAGTCGATATCATTTAATTCTTCTAGAGTTCTAGCGACTCTCTGATTAACTAATGGCATATTTTGCAAAAATAATAAGGGCTTATGATCCGTGAAGATAAGGACTTTTATATTATACAAAAAAGGTTTTAAGGATCGAACAGCCCATCGAACAGCTGCGAGTTCTCTCTCGGTGGTACTGTACCCACGTTGCGCTTTGGAGAAAACAGTAGAAATATAGGAAATGGGCTTCTTTTCTCCACCTTGTACCTGACTAAGACATGCTCCAGCACCAGTTCCAGAGGCATCAGTGTGGAGCAATAACGGAGCAGCCTTCTCAGACCTATCGGGATATGATAATAATGGCGGGGAAGTTAATATCCTTTTGAGCTCCTCAAAGGCCTGTTGGCATTTCTCAGTCCAAGGGACATTTCTCTGGTGTTTCAACAAATCAAACAATGGCTTGGCGATAACCGAACAATTTGGAATATGCCTTCGGTAAAAATTTACCATTCCCATGAACTGTCTGACCTGACGAGTGGTTTTTGGTTCAGGGAAGTTTAGAATACCGTCAATTTTAAGTTGTAATGGTTTTAATCCTTGGCTTGATATTATATGACCTAGAAACTTTACTTCCGTTCTTACTAGATAGCTTTTAGATGGTTTTAATTTGAGATCTGCCGCCTGAAAAGCTTTAAGAACTTCTTCCAGAATGGAAAGATGTTTTTCGAAACTGTCGCTAATAATTAGGACGTCATCTAAATATATCATAACCTCGCTCCAAGGAATATGACCTAGAGCCAGCCGCATGGCTCGTTGGAATGCCGCAGGTCCATTTTTGAGTCCGAAAGGCATTCGTAGGAATTCCCAATGGCCCAATGGAGTGGAGAACGCCGTTTTTTCGATGCTGCTTTCTTCCATTTCAATTTGGTAATAGCCCTTGATTAAATCAATTGTAGAAAAGTACTTCATCCCTTGTAAGCTAAACAATGTATCAATTAGATTGGGAATAGGAAAAGCATCTCGTTTTGTGATGGAATTTAATTTTCTATAATCTATACACAGCCTAATAGTTCCATCAGGTTTTCGAATTGGGACTATTGGCGCAGAATAAGGAGAGCAGGACCGTCGGATAATTCCGTCGGCCTCCAATTTTTGACACGCTTCCTCCACCTCATACAGGATTGGTCCTTGTAATCGTCTAACCGATTCGTTCACTGGATCATCTATGAGAGTATCGATAGAGTGTTTAAGAATTCTAGTACACCCAACGTCCGAATCTCCCAAACTGAGAGCTTGGGGGTACTTCATTAGGAGCTGCAAAACTTGATCTTTTTGTTCCTCTGACAATTCAGTCTCATCCAATTTAAAGGCTTCTCTCAAATTGTCCAATGTCCATTCCTCGTAATTAATTATCTTGTGGCTTCTGCGTAATCTCCACAGTATCATCTTTCGGATGGAGCCGATGTACAGGGGAATATTTGCCAGGAGAATAGCCCTTCCTTAGTTTAATGTGATTTTTTGTAGGGTTAAAACATGATATATAAACCTGAGATGCTTCCAAATACGGGAACACCGCGTAATCGGTAATAAAGCGATTAGTTGGTTTTTGAGTCGCCTGAGAAGTAGGAGAGAATAGTATGGATGAGTTTTTATCTATTAGATGACTATATGTGGCAATAGGGACTGACACACACGTATAAGGAGGAATTATTGTATCCTCGCTTACTACAGCAATTTCCTCTAAATTATGTTGTTCCATTAATCTCATATCTTTTGTTATCACTGTAATTAGATTATTGGCATCCTGATTTCTTCTAATTAATTCTTTTGTTGCCAAGTCTGGCAATAATTTATCCTTCTTCAACAAATTATATCCAAAGATAACATCATATCCTGTCACGTTGTCATCCACCACCACAAAAGTATTCGATGAGGTGGTGAATTCATTCGAGAGTTTTAATTGTAATTCTATTTCACCGTTAACAGGAAAAACTACTCCTCCTATACCCTTAACACCCGTATATGTAGAAGGTTGCAATGGAAACTTTTTCTTATCCAACAACTCGTAAGTTTTATTTGTAATAAGACTTAGAGAAGCACCAGTGTCCACCAAGGCTTTCAATGGTGTACTATTTTTACAACCTATAATAAATATTCCTAATACTAAAGCATCCTCTGTGGGATTATAAATATTCGTAATATGGATAATATGATCATTTTTATGACCTTCATAAGGAATTTGAAGTGAGGGTTGTTCCTCATTAATAATAGGGATTTGTAAAATATTTGGGAGTGATACATCCGCAACAATAGGACAACTTTCCTTCTCTTGTGGTTTTATTTCCTCGTTTTCATTTTTTGACAAATCTAATGATTCGTCTTCCAGAGGAGGCGCAGAAGGCTCCATCTGCGAAACCTTTTCCGGAAGTGGTTCCTCGTGACTACACTTGTCCTCATTGTTTATTGTGACTGTTGGTAATTGTGACCCATCAACTACCATAATAACATGGTTTTTTATTGTCCGTTCCTGCGTTGAGGCCTTTGGATTCATAATACTTTTTTTGGTTCGCAGCCTTTCTCCTCTAGCGGCTCGTGGGAGGGTCATTGCCCACAGAGCCTTCCTTAGTTTCCCCCCCTCGTTTAGTTCACTTGTAGCTGCAACCTCTGCGGACAATTGATTCCGCGAAATGTCCACGCACTACAGATAGGACATCCTTGAGCATCATCTTCCTGTGATGTCCTCTGCCGTCGGTTAGGACATTCTTGAACGACGTGCCCATCAGCTTCACATCGTATACATTTGTTCTTAGAAATATAGCACTCATCCGCCACATGTTCCCTTTTTCGCACAAAAACGACACTGGGTCGTAACGGACATTCCGTACATCATCGGGCCGGATTTTTTACAATAATTACAAATTAAAGATGGACCTGGGCCTGTATTTGGATGATTTTGAATTGAAGGTCTATTTGCTTGAATATTTGTCATGTTTGATTGGGGACGATTTCCACTTGTATTTCCGGCACTATTATAGTGACCTGCTGAAGTGGGAAACCTAGGTGGTTGTGCCATTTGATTCGCGAAACTGTTTACATAAGTTGGATAGTTACAGGTACCTGAGTACTGCGGTGTCGGAGATGAAACAAAGGACGGCAAACCGACTGGAGTTTGAACATTGTTTGTATATTCACTGGGCACTGAATAACCTGAATATTGCAACGGCATCGACCACACTGATCCAACCGCTGATGGAGCAGTGTGTCCAGGTGGTTGTTGTGGCTTAATAGGAACTGCCGGAGTTAAATCTATAACTTCCGGTTGAATTATTACAGGAGTGTTACCCTTTTGTAAGTCATTACTAGTTTTATCTGCCATGCATTTTCTAGAATAATTATCGTCAAT
Organism: Trachelipus rathkii; assembly: GCA_015478945.1. Lineage (NCBI taxonomy): Eukaryota > Metazoa > Arthropoda > Malacostraca > Isopoda > Trachelipodidae > Trachelipus > Trachelipus rathkii. Next base: position 27,184 of record JABUQX010009986.1, on the reverse strand, counting down.
CAGCTTCACCAAGCCTTCCCAAGAAAGTGGAGCACCTTTCATAGATAATTCGCAGACTACTATAAGCGAATTTACTAGATCCTGTACGGATTTCGGTAGACTTTTAATTAGTTTCTCTCGAACGATCTTCATAGCACTAACATCTGTTCCCGGGAATGCTTTCTCTGCCAGCCCTTGCAACCGCAAGGCATATAATGGGATAGTTTCATCTGTCAGTATCTGTGCAGCATTAAAAGTACTTAGATCACATTTTGTTTGCTTTTGTAGATATTCGCCAAACCAGTCAGTCAGTTCTTTCTTTATATTAGCGTAGCTTGCATTCGATTTCATGAGAACATCATACACCTGTTTTATAGCTCCCTCCAGGTGCAAACCCAAATAGGTTCTCCATCCGTCAACCGTAGAACTAGGATAAGTTGCTAGCGCATACTCTTCAAATCTTTGCAAAAATTGTGGAAAAGGCTCCCCATTCTCAAGATCATACTTCCCTACAGGAATCATTTTTCTTGACTTTTGTTGTTGTTGATTTAACATCAATTGCATCATTTGAGTGACCATATCCAGGGTTTGTTGATTCTGATCTAATATTCGTAACATAGTGGGGTTATCGTGTGTCTGAGTTTGCGGATTTGGTTGTTGTATCCCCTGATGTATACCACCTATAGGCACTGAAACCTGCTGTGGGGGCAAAAATTGTGTATACTGCATCTGTGGTTGCAATCCACTCATCCCATCTAAGGGATTATTCATAGAAATTCCCGCTGGCAAACCCAATTGTGCCACGGTTGCTGTTACTGGAGGGGACATCGTAAACAAGGGAAGTGCTGAACCTGTCGAGTGTGTTGCAGCTACGTGCAACATCCCCGAAGACTCAACTACAGTGGGTTGAGATATTATTGACATAATCGGAGTACCAGATGTCATCAAGGTTATTGGTTGACTAGCCGAAAACCCTGATGCATCTGTTATAGATGTAGAGATAGAAGTAGATATTTCGAATTTATCAACCGTCGTTTTTACGTCCGCACGCATGTCGCCCGAAACATCGCTTGTATTTGTCGCCATTACTCGGATCGAACGCCCCGGGGATAATGTATACTAGATAATATGTAATAGATGGAGCTAATAGATGGGATATTTCTGTCTTTCTTGATGTTAATATTTAATAGATAAATGGGATAATTGAGTCTTAATTAAGTCAATCGTTAATAACAGAAAGGAAATATTTGTGTCTTATAAATCAGAGTATGTGAACTATAGTGGAACAACAAAAAAAAATCCCACAAGGAAAGAACAATCAAAAAGTAGCGAAATTAGGGAAACTAAACTAAATGTGGAGTTGATGCTCTTAATATGATTATTTGAACAAACAAGAGAAGCAAAAAAAAAAGAGAAAAGGAAAAAGAAAAGGAAAAGGTAGCAGGCAAACAAAGGGTAGACTCTCTCACGAGAACTACGCTCTGCTACCATTTATGTTAAGAATTAAATGGAATGATTAATAATTAATAAATAAATTAAATAAATAGTAAACCAAAGAAATGTTTTATAAGAGAAAGAAAAAAAAACTCTAAAATCATATGAAAAAGTAATAATGTAACGAAAAGAGTGAACCTACTAGCAATTATCCTTAATAATAGAGAAATTGGGAACCCTTTGAGGCCAGGGTTTTCACTAAACCTGTGAGATACTCAGAACCCCTTGATACACTGCCACCGTTTCCTCTTTCCTCTTAGTGTTACCGTGTTTGAATTATTGGTTTGGAAAGTTTAGGATAATGGGCCAATGCACTCAAAAAAAATCATAAAAATAAATGGAATTAGAATTAAAGAATAAGAAAATAATAAAAAAAACAATGTGAATAAATAACGTGGAAATAGTATGTTTTACCTTTTATCAGATTTTATATTATGACCTTTAGTATAAGCAGCATCAACTCTAACAAATATAATTTTATGAACTCAGGGAATAATAGAAGAATAAACTATGAACTAATTTGTTTTTGTAATTTAATAAAATAAATCAATTTTACAACAAAATGTATATTTATCTTTAAGTAAATCAATGTAGTTGACCTTATAACTACTTTTAAATAAAGGACAGGATGATTTTTTTTTTTTAGAAAACAAATATAAACTTGCTTTATAATGTAAGATCAGGGCATTCCTGCTGACTAAATGTTATATT
>JABUQX010009986.1:15000-20000 GCA_015478945.1 Trachelipus rathkii | reverse complement strand
AAACTATTTTTAAGGGATTTTCGATGACTAAAAAACGCTTTTTAAAAAAAACTATTTTTAAGGGATTTTCGATGACTAAAAAACGCTTTTTAAAAAATACTCCTTTTTAAGTTTTTTTTTGTAATAGCTTTCTAAGTAGGAGCCTTTTTGTTGATCCTTAATAATGGCTTAAGTTTAAAACTTTTCTTTATAACTTAAGAATTTGCACATAATAAACTTTAAAAGGGAAAACTATCATCAGCTGATCGTCTTCATTTATAACTCGCTCCCTTATAGAAAATCTCCACCGAACGTAGTGTATAGTTTTATCATTTAATAGAGTTGAAACATGCGGGGGAAAATAGTCAATTAATTAAATTCTTTTTGTTGGTAACATTATCCTCTGGATGTCCATTGCCAAATTTACTCAATTGCTGTTATCATTGTTATTGTTGCTGTTTCAGTATAATATTAAAAAAAAAATGATTTCTGTGTCTTATATGAATGTGATTTTATCAAATTGTTTACCAGTTGCTAAATAGAAACCTTCCTCTTTTAAGTAGTCTCAAAATAGCTGTCCCCTTTAATAAGACTTATTTAGCAATAACATTTCTTTCTATTCAAATTAGCAAATTAGGTTTTAAATTTATTAAGATGAATTATTAATGTGATTTACAAATAGTAAATAACGTAATATATTTATAAATGTTGAATTAATTTTTTATATATATATATATATATATATATATTATATATATATAATATACGTAATATATATATATACTATATACTAATATATATATATACTATATATATATAACATATATGATACTATTATATACGATATATTATATATATATATATATAGATACGTATTAATATATATATTTAACCAAAGTTTATTCTAAGACGCGTTTATGTATAATGGGTATAGCGATTATACCCCCCCAATTGTGGTGAATATTCGATGTATATAATAATAATTAAAATATAATTGTTGCACATAAAAATTTTAACTACCATCACACACACCATCATCTATTAACGTCGACTGGAATTGAAACATGCTTTAACACACTATGCTCCTGTCACCACTCACGCTCGCTCTACACAACGCTCTTATCAACAACAAAAAAAAACAACACCACAAACAAACCGCAAAAAGATCTCGTTCTATAACTTCTTTTCGGTCGACAAAAATTCTCTTAATATTCCACACTCTCCTCACTCACTCATCGCAAATTAAGTTTGTGTATGAAGAAGACAATATTAATGGACATGACTATAATTATACTATAACCCCTACTCAACTCACTACTAATAATATATATATAACCTATATATATATATACCTACTCACCTACTACTACCTATATATCCACTTATATCATATTCACCTACCTACCATACCCCCTCACTCACCCTACTATTATACTATACTACTCACTCACCCTCACTCACTCACTCACCTCACCCTACCACTACTATCACCTTACCTACCCCCATATATTATACTACCCCTACTTATACTCACCTCACTCACACTCACTCTCACTCCATACTCACTTATACCTCTACCTCACACCCCTATACTATCACACCTACTCACCTACTCCTACTCATACCTCCACTCACTCACCCTACCACTACCTACACTACTCAACCCTCTACTACCCTATACACTACCCTACCATATACTATATCAATCTACCTACTATTACTATCAATACTACTCATCATATCATATATATATATAGTAATTATATATATATATATATATATATCATAGTATTAATATAATCACCACTTACTATACATATATATATATCAGATCAGGACGTGTGTGTAAATGTGTGCCAATATATTCAAGTTTGAGCTCATATAGTATAATGTATAATTTATTTTTATTACTATTGTTTATTTATTTATTTATTATTATTATTATTATTATTATTATTATTATTATTATTATTATTATTATTATTATTATTCTAGAAACCGTCCAGACGTTGGTAATGTCTTCGGATTGGTATTTTTGTATTTCTTTTTTTACAAATGTTTTAGATACAGGAATTTAAGATTGAAATATATATATAAGTTCTTTAACTTATGATTTGTATTATATTTCGAGTGACTTTGCTTGGATTTGCATCACTCTCTTCATTCAAGTATCACTCTTTTCTGATTACCTAATCCTTCTTATTCATTTTCCGTAGATTCTACAGTGAGTAGTTTTATTTCTCTAGTTGGCATTGACAAAGGTTAATACGAGAGTAGTTTGCTAGTTAGTTAATAATGGTAGTAGTAGTTAGTGTACATCCTTTTTTTTTATAATGGTAGTAGTAGTTAGTGTACATCCTTTTTTTTATCATTATTGGTCATTATTGATAGTAAAATGGATTTAGTCTTTTATATCTTTATTCCACACCCTACTCCTTCTTCCTTAATACTCAAAATTTGATGGACGAGTCCTTTTAACCTTCCAAGGATTTTTTCATTAATATTTTCAACGTCCAAATTTAGCTCTGCCAATACGCCTTACCACCATCCATCCAATCTTCCAGAGTACTTTTTCTTTTTTCCCTTTCATTCGTTTCAATCTTTTTTTCATGGTATTTTTTCCTTTAACCCCTACCCCCCCCCCTCTTTTAATATTTTTAACTCCCCTTTCCCCTTTAATCTCCTATCCCGGTAGATCAAATTCATCTTGCAAAACCTCTTTTATTTCTTTACCTCAGACTCTATTTCAGTACAGTATTTTCTTTTTGTCACTCTCGTGGATCTTCCACATCCCTCCATCTGGTTGATGAAGGTACAAACATTTTTACTTATTCATTACTTATTCATTAATTATATTCATCCCATTCTTACTCCCACTCATCATCCTCTTCTAAACCTCGCCACACATACCTCTCTATCCCTCTCAAGCCGCACTTCTCATTTAACACAACTGTCTCCTACTACTTTCACTCCTATTCACATCATATCACTCACTCACCTCATCACACCTCACTCTCATCACCCCTCACCTCATATCATATACCCTACCTCACCTCACCTCTACCTCACCCCTCTCTATACTCACCTCATACCTCACTACTCACTTACTACTATACCATATATATATACTATATATACTATATACCATCACTATAGTATATATACTACCTACATTAACGACACCCCACCTATACTATTCCTCTTCACCTTCAATCTATCACAATCACAACTTATTATTCAAGACCTATCTCACCATTACAATAATGACGCCTCAATATCTCATTAATTATATCTTTACATATTGGCTATTTAACACACTTTTTTCACACACTGAAAGGAAGTTCACCCTACTATACATACCCTATATATATATACCTTTTATATATATATACTACCCTACCTCTATACATAATACTATACTACATCCACTACTATAACCTATACTATATTATTATACCTACTATATATACCTAATAGTCTATCTAACCAATACAGCTTAACTCCACCACTAATTTTCACCATTTTCACTCTATTCCTTGAGTTTGACAAGATTCAGAGGCTAGACAACTTTTAAGACTATACTATATATACTATACTATCTATATATATAACTCCATATATATATACTACTATATTATAATAACTATAATATATTATATAATACACTACTATAATATATATACTATACTATCATACTACTACTATATATACCTAATATATATATATATACATATAGTCATCTATATAATCTATATATATATATAATATAATATATATACTACTATAATATAATATATATTATATAATCACATAAATATATATAGTATATCATTAATAGTAACTTTTTGAAGAATAAACAGTAAGTTATGAAGAAAATGCCTTTTGGAAACCGTTTCTAAAAATAACAACTTAATTAAAGAAAGAAAAGTGAAGTTCACTGACGCAACTAAAAAAAAATTAAGAAACATTTAAATACCGGAATCAAATTTTGTTATTCAAATAAACACTTATTTTAAACTTAAGCGCTACAAAAACATCAATATATTATATATACTATATATATATATATATACTATTATATATATATATATATATATACTATCTTTTATATATTTATTTATTTCATTTATATATACTATATATATATATATATATAATATATATATATATATATATATATTATATTACTATATATATTCTATTACAGGCACGGACAAAGCCCTATTCAAGGAGGTTGCTAGATATATAAAAAAATGGACACATATCAAGTAAGCGCAAACCCGTACTATTAAAAAAAATGAGAGATTAACTTCAGCAGGGAACATAAAAGATGAAAAAAAAATATTTCCTCAGAAAAAGAAGTGACAAGAAAAGAGTACGTGCTACATCAAACAATCATATATATATATAGTGAGCACCGATAACCATGGTATCGGTATCGGATCGGTGGTATCGGTCGATGTTTTTGAGGTATCGGTATCGGGAATTTTGAGAGGAGTATCGGTATCGGTATCGGTAAAATTTTACCGATACCACACATTTTGCGTCTTTTAAATTGATTTCGTATATAATATATATATATTATACTCATATATATATATATATAATATATATATATATATATATATAAATATATATATAATATATATATATATATATATATATTATAATAATGATATATATATCACGACGATGTCCCGCATTGCCTGCAGAGTGGTTTTCGGAGTTGAAAGGTTTTGAGCTATCAAACACTATTTCACAAAAGCAAGATTTAATAGAAGGGGGTTTTCAGGCCCTTGCTATCAGACGAAAAGAATTTAAAAATTTCTTCAATGACTCGATGACTTTGAGAAAACGAGCTTTAACCTTTCTAGAAATTAAAGTTTCGAATTTCTTCTTCTTTTTCAATTTTGCCTTTTAATATATATATATATATATATATATATATAATATATAATATATTATATATATATATATATATTAATATATATTTATATATTATACTATTACTAGATATATAT
>JABUQX010009986.1:0-10000 GCA_015478945.1 Trachelipus rathkii | reverse complement strand
ACCATAATATATATATTTACATCCCTACGCTATATATATACTATATATATAATATATATATATATTATACTATATATATAATATATTATATATAATATATAGATAATATATATTATATATATTATACTTTTGATTTTTTATCTCTTATCATACTGTATTGTTCCAAAATGAATTTTGCTATATTATTGTACTGGATTTGTAATGAATTGAGCAGCAAATCATTATATACATATATAAATATACATATTATATATATAGTTATATATATATAATATATATATATATACTATAGATAATATATCTTTATATATATATAATATTATAATATTATATATATATATAAATTATATATATAAAAGTAGCTATTCGTGTTCGGGATTTTATTCATGACCATCTGCGTAAAAAAATATATATATTTATTGGAAAAAATTGTTTCTGAATTTTAGTTGAAGTGAGCAGATCAGATATTTTGATTAATTAAATTACAGTTTGAACTACTTTATATCTAAATTAATGGGTGGGGCGGGGAGGGGTGACTTTGTGATGATTGTGGCGCGCCTTTTGATATCGTTTCCGCTATTCTTTGAGCATTCATAATCGCGAGATTCGCGTCTGCGAGCTACTAAACATAGCTTTGTGCTCCAGTGTTCCTACTGTATATATACTAATAATAATATATTATATTATAATATATAGTATATATAATAATACCTATATATATATATATATATAATATATATATAATACTATAGTAATATTAAATATATACAGGGCGGATATAATAGGGTAGGCAGGGGTAGGTAGCTCCGTACCAACTATTTTTGAGTTCTTTTTAATATTAATGAAATGCGAAAGTTAACTTAACTCTCTCAAAATTGCTTTTGACATTTTTAACGTTATACTCTGATTTATTAACAATAAATTTAAGAAATCAACTACTTTAGTTAAATAACACTTATGAATAATTAAATTCATTTGGAAATTTTCCTTCCTACCCTGTTCTTAAAAGTAAATCTCAAAGCCCTGGGCGTACGTAGATTATTCATATTTCATATAAAATATATAGGAAAAAGCCAAACGTCATACCTTGCTGTTCGAGCGAAAAAAATACGCGAAATTCGCGAGTACGAAACTTTCCGTTCACCTGACAAATAATTATTTTGAAAAAAAAGTTTTTTTTGAATCTCGTCTCTCTCTCTCTCTCTCTCTCTCTCTCTTCTCTCTCTCTCTCCTCTCTCTCTCTCTCCTCTCTCTCTCTCTTCTCTCTTCTCTCTCTCTCTCTCTCTCTCTCTCTCTCTCTCTCCTCTCTCTTATTCCTACTATTAATATATCCCTAATATATATATATATATATTATCTAGTATATATATTAATATATATCTATATATATATATATATTATATATAATATATCATTATAATAATATTTATCTCATATATTACATAGCTGCCTACCCAATTATAACCTTCAAGGTAGTCTCTTCTGATATATATATATAATATATATTATCATTTCATACATATATTAATATAATATATATATATATATTATTATATATATATAGAAATTATAATATAATATATATATATATATATAATCTATATATATATATTATATTAATATATATATATACTATATATATATTATATATATAACCGTATTTAGGGTATGGGAAAACTTGGCACTTGTTAGGCCATGTTTTTGGGGCAGTGAATTACCAAATCAAATGACGAATTGAAACCTATTAGGTATGTTTTCCAAAGTTTCAAAAACTATTTTAATTGGAGGTGATATACTCGTATTAGACAAAAAATAAGGTAAATACCCACGGAAAAGCCTTCTCTCTTTTACTATTTGTAACAAATCTGAAGATATAAATATTAATATTAAATTGAAAATTATTAAGAATGAATATAGAAAATATGTCAAAGAACCAAGGTTTTTCTCTTTTAAACATTTTTATCTTCTGTGATAAGGGAAAGGGGACGGCAAAGGACCCAACGGGTACGGATATATATTATAAACATATATATATATATATAATATATATATATATATATAATATATATATAATATAATATATATATATATATATATATATATTATATATACTATACTACTTATATATATATATTATATAAAAAGTTGAATGTGGACTTGAAGCTAGTGCCAAATGGTTGACATTTGAAGGACAAAATATCTAGTTATTTAGTTTCTCCAACTAATCCAATTTAACCTAACCTAACCTAACCTAATCTATCCTAACGCCTGCAGCAGGCTGTACGGGAATTTCTCTTTTATGTGTGTCGAGCATTTGGACTAATCCCCGTGGACGGATGTATTATAATTGAAAAAATAATACCGACGGAGGGCTGCTGGACGGACTGAGTCTTACGATGGAGGTGCTGTCGGACGGACTGAGTCTTAACCGCTGATCTCGCAACTTATATAATGCATATATATGCGACTCGTTATGTGAGTAGAACATTATCGTTTATTTCTTTTAATTAGGGTTGTCCGAACACCGAAATTTTTCGCACAGCATCGCAGCTGAACCTGTTTGAAATCTACTAAAAAAAAAACTAATATTGTGATGAGCTCGTTTCTCCGGCACCCTTTGTAGTATATACAAAGATGTCTAAATGAATGTCTTTTATTTTTTATCTTCAATCTACATTATTATTATTATTATTATTATTATTATTATTATTATTATTATTATTATTATTATTATTATTATTATTATTATTTACAAAACTTACACAACTGTTTTAAAGCTTTTTAAACTATTCCTATTCAGTATTTTTTCTATCGAAATTGCACGTCGATTTATATATCTTTTCATTAAAACATGCACACAGTACATACATACACACACACACACACACACACTATATATTTATATAATATATATATATATATTAAATATATATATATAATATATATAATATATATATATTATAATATATATATTATATATAATTATATATATATATATATATATATATATATTTTAGGAAAAAATTTGTGCAGACTTTTGTAATGAAATATTCTTAAATTAATTAGGGCTAGAACATTTTAATATCAAAACCGATCCAAAGTGATATTAATAAAGAGTGGAAAAAAATCACTGATGATTTCGCATTGCAATAGAAAGATGACGCTCCAGAGCCTCCTCTGAATTCTTGACTTTCAGGCCCTCGAATGTGATTCGAGAAGTCAAAGGTTGAATTCCTCGTTGGGAAGAAAGAGGGCGTTGATGTGGTCCATGTGAAAGGGTTGGTTCCGGATTTTGTTTCGGGATAAACGGTGATGGGAGGTTTGTATTTAGATGAATACGAATTAGCATTATTGATGGATGCTGGATTAGGTCTATTTCTGTCTGAATTGGACGGTCTGTCGCTATTTTCGGGTTCAGTATTTATGTTATTTTTTGGAACATTTCCGACAGGATTAAAATCTGAAAGTCTTCCGTCACGGCCTCTAAGATCGTTATCGATGTTTACGTTCGAAATTCCGAAACTGCTTAATATGTTGGTTTTCTTCTTATTGTTATCACCCGTCATATATGAGATACAATCTTGCGTTGTTGGTCTGTAAAGCAAATAAAACATAAACCATTTTTAATATAAAATTTATAAATACAGAATTAATAGACTCTTTACATTATACCAAATTATTTCAGTAAAACAGAAAACTCACTCATAATCAGAACACTTTTGAAGGAGGAATCCCAGTGCCCTATTTAACATTGAAGAAACAAAGTGTGTAGAATCACTTCCAAATGAAGGTCTTGTAGGATCATCGTCTCTGTCGCACTCTCTTGAGGCTTCTTGCAAAACGCATGTTCTAAACTTATGGTATCCACTGAAACATACCATCAAACAATTTATTAGTAAAAAGCAAATCAAAATCAGATTTATAACAATTTTATATTTCTCAAATTTGATTCAAAATTGAAATTTTAAAGTTTCTTAACATCCGAACCCGGAAAAAATCCCGAGTTTGAAAAATTATTCTACTATACACATAGAAGCACGCGCGCGCGCACACACATACACACATTATATATATATATATATATATATATATATATATATATATATATATATATATATATATATATATATATATATATATATATATATATATATATATATATATATATATATATATATATATATGTATATATATATATATATATATAATATATATATATATATATATATATATATATATATATATATATAATATAATATATATAATACACACGCACGCTATATATATATATATAATATATATATATATATATATATATATATATATATATTACCAACAAATTGCTGGACCAGTTTCAGTTGTGCTTTCCGCAATACTGGCTAAGAAATTGTAATGATCTCCACAGTGTGTACTCTCAATTAGATTACTAGCTTTGTCGTGCTATAACCATGCGAAGAAAATCTGCACTTGCAATGACAGTGACGATACTTAAAACCTTCTTTGTACATATATATGTGTAGTCAGGGAGCTATATACAAATATGTGTATATATATATATATATATATATAATTCTTTGTTTAGCATGCTGATTGTACCTGCATCAATATTATACCTTTTTCATACTGTTGATCTTGAATACAAAGTTGATGTATTGATTGCATGGATGGATTGATGGCTGTGTTAAATTCATTTTGTTGAGCTTGAGTCAAAAATTCTCTTGTGTAATTTCGGATGCAATCCACAAACTCGTCCCAACGTCTTGAAAGGAAATAATTGGTTTTAAAAAAAGTTTATTAATAAATATAATAATTAGAATATTTTTTACGTTTTTATGTAAATTATTTAAAAAAAACAAAAAAACGTTAGCAATGGAACATTTTTCTTCATTTTCTCAATGTTTCAATCAGTTATAATACACAAAATTATAGAATCTTATTTCAATTGCTTTTATATACTATTTGGTTCAGAAAATTAAAATGCTGATATACAAATTAATGTATGATCCTTTACTAGCATTATTCTGACTTAGGGTTGGCCGGGCACCGTACAGAACCGCACCGATGAGGTCGTGCACCAGAGCTGCACCGCACCGCACCAGAAGCAAACCACAACGCACCCCGCCGATATATATATATATATATATATATATATATATATATATATATATATATATATATATATATATATATATATATATATATATATATATATATATATATATATATTAAATTTATTTATTTTGTTTATTTATCTCGTAAATCTAGTTAGAAAAATCTAACTAAAACTAAAAACTAATCTTTGTTTCAAAACATCATTCTTGGTGATTTCACTATTCCAAGAAAAAAAATGGCTTCTCATTAGTTCTCGAGGTACAGCTGGTAACTTTGCATACCATTTCTTCATCAAGGAAAACCATGAGCAGATAATGTAGCTCCTTACACGTATCTCTGATCTTCTTTGAGACAATATCAGCAAACTAAAACTTATCTTGACTTTAAATCTTTGTTATGTGGTCATTTATTCACCACCTGAGAGTTCCTCCTTTCATTCTCTTATCACTGTATCTTGCTTTACCTCTTCCCGCCATCCGCAGAAAAAATCCGAACCTTTGGCGAGGAAGCTATTTTATCGCTTCAATGCTGTAAACGGTCGAACTTGCAGTTTTTTTTTTTTTTTCTGGTTATTTTCAATGGACTGGTACTGCTTCTGTTGGAGGTGTTCTTTTGAGTATTCAATATATATATATATATATATATTTATATATATTTATATGTTTTTTTTTATATAATATATATATATATATATATATATATATATATATATATATATATATATATATATATATATATATATATATATATATATATATATATTAATTAAATAAAAACTCCACACCGCCCGCGCTGCGGGGGGGCGCAGGAGCCGAGAGGGCGCACGGCGGGTAAGAGGGATGAGCACTTTTTCGATGAAAACTCCATAATGAAAGCTCTCTCTCTCTCTCTCTCTCTCTCTCTCTCTCTCTCTCTCTCTCTCTCTCTCTCTCTCTCTCTCTCTCTCTCTCTCTCTCTCTCTCTCTCTCTCTCTCTCTCTCTCTCTCTCTCCTCTCTCTCTCTCTCTCTCTCTCTCTCTCTCTCTCTCTCTCTCTCTCTCTCTCTCTCTCTCTCTCTCTCTCTCTCTCTCTGCACCTGTCTCTCTCTCTCTCTCTCTTCATCTCTCTCTCTTTCTCTCTCTCTCTCTACTCTCTCTCTCTCTCTGTATATATATATATATATATATATTTTTTTCTCTCTATATATATATAGCTCTATACTGCTCTCTATCTTCTTTCTCTCTCTCTCTCTCTCTCTCTATATATATATATATATATATATATATATATATATATATATATATATATATACACACACGATATTTTTTAACCCGATATATTGATAGTAAATCTGGAAACTTTCTCAATATTATTGATTTGTTATCCAGGTATGACCCGCTTCTTAAAGGTCACCTGGAGAATGAGAAAAGCAGAACAAAATATATGAGTGCTCCTATTCAGAATGAACTCGTTAGTTTGGCTTTACAACATGTGCTCCGTGACATAATAAGTGAAACTCAAGATGCGCCCTTTTTTCTCTTATTTTAGATACGACCCAAGATATTTCTAAAACTGACCAACTGTCAGTAGTAATAAGATATGTCTGCATCAATTACGATGAAAAGAAGCTTCAAATTAATGAGTCATTCCTGGGGTTTATTCCCATAACAAATCAAAAGGCCGAAGGTTTAGAAAGTGAAGTGTGTAAGTTTTTGGAAAGCAATAATTTTTCAATTAAAAAGTGCAGAGGGCAGGGCTATGATGGTGCTACTGTTATGAGTGGGAAGTACATTGGACTGCAGACCAAAATCAAGCGAAAGTCGCCTAATGCAGAGTATGTGCATTGTGCAAATCACAACCTTAACTTAGTCTTGAATGATTCTGTAAAGGAGATTACAGAAATGATTGTTTTTTATGATGTGATTAATGAGATATTGAGTCAGTCTTCCAAGATGGCAATCACTGAAAGAAATTTCTTCAGAAACCTGCATGGTCAACAAAACTGTTAAAAGACTGTGCCCAACTAGATGGTCTTCGAGGTTCGATTGCTTGTTGGTAGTTAAAGTTAATTTCATTTATATTTTGAATTGTTTATCAAAAATCATCCTAACTTTAACAAAGAGCTCTGAAGTAGTTAAGGCGACAGCATTAAGAAGACAAATGTCTACTTTTCACTTCATTTTAATGCTTGTGTTTCAAAGCAAAATTTTGGAAAGTATTAACATCACTTCTAAAACACTCCGAAAATCAGACATCCCTGGATGAAGCTTCAACTCTTTTAGAAAGGTTTGTCACCAAACTAAACCAGTTGCGGGGAGAGTTTTACAAGCTAGTGGAAGAGGCCCAGGAAATTGCAAGAAGCTGGCAAAGTGAGACTTCATTGCCTACTAAACGCAAAAGCAAAGTGACAAGCTTCTTTGATGAGCTTTCTAAAGATGTTGACTTCATTGATCCTTTGCACAATTTCAGGGTGAGGGTTTTTACAGAGCCATTGATAAACTAATCTAATAGGCCAAGTGAATCGGAGGTATCAGATATGAGGAAGGTGAAACAGATGTTTTTGCTTTTTGAGCCCTACAACCCTTACAGAACAAACAGATAAAGAGCTCATGGAGTCTGCTGACAAGTTTTACAAAAATATGAAGCCGACGTGACAAGTTCTTTAGTTACGGAAATTGTCTGCTTCAGGAATGTTGTGGCAAGTGAAATAAAGAAAAGAAAAATGACAAAAATAATACAAGTGGCAGAATATTTGTTGGGTTGAAAATATTTTGATAACTGCAGTTAGTATTACACAGAGAGTGTGTATTAATTAAGATAATGGATCAGGACCTATAGGAACTTCATCATCTGCTGAGAGATCTTTTTCAAAATTAAAACTAATAAAAAGTTATTTGAGAAGTACCATGACGACCACCGTAAGGTTAAGTGAATTGGCTTTAGCATAGAATATGATCAGGCTCGCGCACTGGACTTGGAGAAATTAGTGCGAACATTTTGTGATGCAAAGAGACGAAGGGGATTAATGAGCATTTAGAAGACTATTAATGTCAAAGTTAAAAAGTAATGACAAATGTTGTATTGTTTATTAGTAAGTTTTTGCTTTACTTTACCAATAACAGTAATGAAAAAGTGTTTTAAAAATATATATATATATATATATATATATATATATATATATATATATATATATATATATATATATATATAACTATAACATATATATATATATATATATACTCTCTATACATAGATATATATACATATATATATACTATATATAAATTTTTCTTTTAAATTTATATATATATATATATATATATATATATATATATATATATATATATATATATATATATATATATATATATATATAAACCTTTATTTCATTGGAATACACTCTGGTTCTTTTGTAATGCTAATGTGATTTTTCTTTGATATGAACAAGAAAACTTTTTGTCATTTAAGTTCCAAAAACTCTATCCACCCCGTCCATGACTAAAGGGGCGCACAAAATAAGTCGCGGGGGGGCGTAGACGCCCTGTATATATATATATATATATATATATATATATATATATATATATATATATATATATATATATATATATATATATATATATATTATAAGATGGATCGAATATTCTCATGCTTTTCAATACTCTCATTGGCGCTCGCATTCACGGATATTAAAAAAATTATTCGCATACACATTCACGAATATTAAAAATAAATTATTCGCATGCGACACATGCGAATGCGAATATAAAACGGTCCAATGGGATCGACTTGTTGAAAAATTGAGCGATTTTGTGATAAGTTGATTAAAATGAGTTGATTTATACCGTCCCAAGATCGGGGCAGTAATCTGAGTCACACTCAAAGTCTAACACTATTGATAGACTTGTGCGTGTGAGTATGTAGACTCTAAATTAACTGGTCCAACAATTGCGTAATGACATCCTCATCCAGTGATGTTTGGAATTACTTCGATATTGTTTCCCATGACATCGCAAAGCGTACAGTCCAGTGGTGCCCAACCTTTATTTCATCTCGAGCATATTAAGAATTTAAAAATTTTAGGCGAGCCACACATATGTCCTAAATGGACACCAATAAACATTAATTTATATATATATATATATATATATATATATATATATATATATATATATATATATATATATATATATATAATTTTTAAAACTTATTTTATTTTTAATAAACGTGATGAATCTGAATACGCGAGCCGCGAGTCACATTAAAACGTTGTGCGAGCAACTACGGTACTCGCGACCAGTTGACACCGCTAGTACACGTTGCGATCCAGTAATTATTCCCGGAAAGGAAGAAAGACATATGGGTTAAAAATCATATCTAAACAACAAACACAAAAAAGATGTAGAAAGGAAAATGAGTAAAAGATGAAAATGATCTCCAATACCAGCTTTAAGAATGAAGCAGATTATTCTTGAAACTTGTATAGAAAATACAAAGATATGGAAACCAAAAAACGTTTTATAGTAAATTTACAGAAATGATAGTAATGGACGATCTTCTGTTTTACATCACATTAAACTTTTTAGCATTTCACGGCTAATGAAAGTGGCAGTCCTCTCACCTACGTCAAAGGAAATATTACAAATATTGTTTGTAAGAAAATATATGACTGAGTTAAAACTAAAGTTTCAGAAATAATAATCTCTATCAAATAATCATCCAGCATATATATCTTCCCTACAACACTCAATAAATTAATTCCCTAATTCCTAGTTACTCACCTTTTACCTTTATGTAAAGGTACTATTACCCTCTCCCCTCAATCACTTGGAACTATACCCTCCATAACGCTTTTGTTACACGGCACCGTCAATCAACCACCATCTCACCTCGTTCTTGTTCATTTCATC
>JABUQX010009985.1:87500-104096 GCA_015478945.1 Trachelipus rathkii | reverse complement strand
ATGCAGCCCGAGTGGCACCATACTCTAACATTGTTTTGCAATGGTTTTTTTTCATTGACTCATATGTGCTCAGCAACATATTGACTTACTATATCGTCCCCTTCGCCGGGATGAGAAACTGGTTATTATGGGAAAAACCATTGGCTTATCTCAAGAACAAGTCATAAAGAAATGAACAAGAATATTGGACTTCTTAGCGTCGAGAAAAATGAACAATGAAAATTTCTATCATAGGTTCCAAGGGAATTCCTCTCCTAATGAAAGTATTCTGGAAAGTAGGTTTAAAAACGAATAGTTTGAAAACGGACAAAATCGAAACTCAATGTTTTATGGAAGCATATTAGAATGTATCTTTGGTTTTTCCAAATCTGCGAAGTTAAAATTAGAAAAAGAAAAAATAGATATATAGCATGAGGATAGAGTGTGGTTAACTCAAATCTCTCTCCAAAAAACAAGCATCTGGAAAATTATGTTACCTTATTGAATTTACGATTCTTATGCTATCTAAAAAGAAATAAAATGTTTCTCGAGTTATTATGACTTGGTAAATCACTTGTCAAACTTCTCTGAAGATTTAACTTACTTTAGTAACTTCTTTGATTCTATTATTCCTAGAACGACTAGTATCTTACTTTTATTGTTACTGGCCTAATGACATCGTTACAATTAAAAGAATTAAGAATACGTTAAAGCTTTTTACCTGCTTTTGACCATGCTTTTTACCATTGCTATCATTGCTTTGGACTTTGTTTCATACGTATACTTCAGACGAGTCAAATGTTTCTTTAATCTACATGTTACGATAAGCGACCAAAACAACATTATTATAAATTATGACGGATAGTTAAGCACTAGCTTTACATTTCTAAAGGTTAGTAGTAAAGCATTGTAAAAAGAAAACTAATTTAGGAATTAGTATTAAGCTATAAAAAAAGTTATTTGAAAATGTTAATTGAGGTAAGGGTGGATTAGCAAATTCACCACGTTTAAGATTTCTAGCTGAATAAACTGTGGAGCAAATTGACTACTCGGAAATATGAGTTACCTAGTATATTATATATAATTATATAATATTAATATATACTATATATATATATATATAGTAATATAAATAATATAATATATATATATATATATATATATATACTATATATAATGATAGTACATATATAGATCATAGTATATATAGATAGAATGGGTTAATAGATCCATTTTCTCAGCACAAGTACTTCACAATCAATACTACAATTTACAAGCTAGAAGTAACTGGGCTAAAACAATACTAGTAAACCTGAGTTATTTGCAAAACCCTTTTTTAGATACCTCTATGTGTTCGACCCTCACAATTCTAAATACTCGTCAGTACCTAATTATTAACATTTCAAAACATCCCTTTTAATATTAGTATCAAAAGCTATTAGTATGGCATCAATCTTAGATATACTTATGCTTTCTACTAGAAGAAATGTTAGTATATTTTTTAAACAACACTACTTTCTTTAAACAACTGTTCAGTATTCAACATTTAAAAATAAAATATTAACAGAAGCTGTGTCATGAACTTATTCATCTTCCCTGAGCCATCAAAAAAATGCTAAGCGGCGTTAACACCAAAATTTTAATGGATAGTGGTCAATAACTATCCTTTTACCTAATAAAAAAAAAAACATGCAAGGTCGTTAAAACAAATGTTAAAATTACTGGCAAGATTAGTGGCATTCTCTTGGCTATTTTTATTATTTTTATTTTCTTTGTTAAAAAAAAAATTTTCTTTTCGAATTCATTTTCACAATGAAAATCTTGAAAAATTGGGGCTCCCCTCCGATGATAAAATGCGTAGGTAGGCATTGATAACAAATAAGAAAACATTATCGGTGCAGAAAAGAAAAATTACCATTTTTTTTTTTTTTGTACCATTGAATCACTTATCAATTCCAAGTTTCTCGGCAGGGAAATATATACAGTGGAAAAATATAAAAATGTCTTCCGATTAAGAACCGAAGTTATGTGTCCTCTGCGACTAAAAAACAAATTCTAATGCTAACGCAGCTAACTTACCTTTACATTAAAACACCCGAGCTTAATTATTCTCCATACTGGCGGATTACTTCTAAAAGTTAGCAAGCAAATTGAATGCAAAGCAAGATATTAAAAATAAATTAAAAAAATTCCTTAAAGTCAATCGTACCAAAACGTCAAATTTCATTTTTAAGCTTGCGTTCATTCTCATCTATTTGTTCGTGGATTTCTTCTCAGCCACAGCATCCAAACTACGTCTCGATACATAAGGCTTGCACAACTTCCAGAGCCAACCCTCTCTTTAAGTATGCTTATTTTCAACAAGGAAAAGAACTTTCAGCGGTGCCACTTATGTTGGGTTTTCTTCGACTTCTACTTCTTATCCCATATTGGCTTGATGAGACTATATGCACTGAAGACCAACCTGTCTCCTTACGCTAGCTTGCCTTTTGCCCTCCTCCTATTTTGGTCTACTGAGGACTTATGATACTAGAGATCACCATCTCCTTCGGTATTTGCTCATAGTCCTCAGAAAAAAATGTTTAAAGTGACGAAGAATATCTCTATTCGTCTTTAAAAATATACTTAAAACAAAAAATATGAACACAACAAATTATGAACAAAGACCAAAATCTTACTGAACTATTCGCCAACCCAACTGTTAAAATTCTCTA
Source organism: Trachelipus rathkii (assembly GCA_015478945.1). NCBI lineage: Eukaryota > Metazoa > Arthropoda > Malacostraca > Isopoda > Trachelipodidae > Trachelipus > Trachelipus rathkii. The sequence goes on along the minus strand of JABUQX010009985.1, from coordinate 101,403 downwards.
ACTAATTGATTGTTGAAAGTCCATCCTTAAAATCATATTTAAAGCAAAAATAAACCTAACACTCATGAACAAAACTATGTGTTTAAGATTATCTACTGAGCTATTCTCCAACCCAATACGATTAACTTTCCTGTCGTTCTGATTCTGACCTAGTTTCTTATCTCCGAAATACTTCTTCATTTCCCCAAACTTCTCGAAACTTTCGATCCGAATGCGTGACTGATAGTTAGAAAGAACTAATCTTTGGTTGGAAAAAAAAATGAAGCGAAATACAGCAACAAAATGATGAGAAGGTCATATATTTTCCCTATTTATACTCTAATTCTCCCTGGAGGAGCATCTTTTGACATCTTAATTCCTACCGAAAGAAAAAGAAATACCTTTTAGGAAAAAATGTTTGGCCATTTCTCAAATGATCAACTTAAAATTTTAGACTGCTTTGCACACTTTTCCCTTCCGACACCACCAGGTAGGAGTATCGTTTTTGATATCTTAATTCCCACTGAAGTTTCCTGGGTAGGACATGTGACTGAAGTCTCTAATCATTACATCAAATCAATCAAGTTATAGTCTAATATTCGTAATCCAAACTAGACATGCAAATAAAAGTATCTTAACTAAAATATTGCAAAATCAAATTCTTAATCCACTACAAACATTGACTCAATCTCCATAGGACACTGTGGTTTTGTCTTCTCTCGTCGTTTTCCATCTTTCTTTGGCAAATTTTGTCCCTATGGAGTGGTACTCGTGGACCCAAATTACTTTCCCATTTTTTCTCCGGCAGGGTATTCCACACCCTTTTTCCCCGATCTCCATGCTTTCAATCGCCTCTCATACGTACTGTTCAGAGTGCTTGAAATGAGAGCAAAAATCAAATAGATTTATTATATAGAGAAAAGCTGTTACAGGACCTAAAGAATCTAATCAACGTGCAATATATTACCTAATCCAGACTAAAATGTTTCAATAGGACACTGTTTTGTCTTATCTCGTCGTTCCATATCCTTCTTTGTCAATTTTACTTTTCGGGAGTGGGGTTAGCCTTTCCCTTTATCTCCCTCAAGCCATAGCAAAACTTCAAATAAGATTTGTATGCTAGAGAAAAAACGTTCACAGGACCTAAAGAAATCCATCACCGATTTGCTGTATGTGCAATCGATTTTCTAATCCAAACTACATCATGTTTAAATACAACAATCATGAAATAACTAAATATAAAGCAATATATATACCAGATCCATGAGATTCTTACCCTCGTAATCACTCTAATGGGGCTATGTCTTTCAATTCTGCGAACTCCTTTCAAGACTTATGAGTTAATTTAGCTCAAATTAACTCAAATTAAGTTCAGATAGTTCTCAAATTGATTGCGTATACGAAACTGAGCTTAAATTTTAACTCAAATTAGCTAAATTTGAATCCAGATAACTCTTAAGTTGATTGCTGATCTGGAACTAAACTTAAAATTTGAATAAATTTAACTATAACACTCAGATTGAATTCAGATAGTTCTCAAATTGTTTCTTGTATAGGAATCTGAACTAATTTTATGTTAATTTAACTAAAATTGATTGTATATATATGAAACTAAACTCAAAGTTTTGTTAATTTAACTCAAATTAATCTGAGTTTAGATTACTTTAAATTAATTACATATATGAAACTGAATTCAAATTTTGAGCTAATATACCTCAAATTAACAACTTGATCTCAGATATCTCTCAAATTAATTGTATCTTTGAACTAAACTTTTAATCTAAGTATTTTCAGACTCTAAAGGTGTTTTCTTAGCGATCTTTTTGGCTGGCAATCTTCTCCTCTCTCTGAGTTAAGACACTTTTCCAAATCTCACGACTAAAATTTTAGTACCTCCACAGAGGGGCGAGAATTACTTGTAAAGTGAACTTAACTCTTCAATCGATTCTCTTCTGAGGGTACACTGACATTTTCCAATTCTCTGACCCAGCGGAGGTATTCTGCCTCTTCCGCCGATTTCCATTGCCTTCCTCACTTTACCGACTCTCCTTCCTCAAACTGAAGATTGATCGAAGCAGTTGTTTCATTGCCAAGACCGAAATCTGTGTTTTACCCTATTAGTATTTCAAAGCGAAATGTAACCAGTTTGCAGCTCCTTTTCTCCCAAATTTAAAATCCATTTCTATTATTTAAATTTCTCTCCTTCTGACCCTTTCGATGTAAGTAAAATTTTCAAGGTTCAAAGTTCAAATAGTTTTGTGCCCTCTTTGGAATATCTAGCTCAGAAGATTTTATAAAGAGCCTCCATCAAATTTTTTGTTTTTGTTTTGAGACTGATATTCTTTCTCATCAAAGAAAGACAGTGCAATTAACTTTCTGAAAAATACCACAAATAATTCCCGAATTTGCCTAAGACAGAATTTGCAAGTTGTTTGCTTGTACTTTTGCAGCTATGAAGACTTTGAGAAAAATCAGTTCATTTCGTGGTTCACTTTCTGGGTAGGGAACTAAAAACCAATAATTTACTGAAATTGATACAGAAAACAAACAAATTTCCTTAAGATTTCTTTTTACTTCTGTTGTTATTATGAACTGACCTTTGAACATACAGATTTTCATTATTTAAATAGCTTTTGCCATCTAATGGGCTCTATGATAGACTCAAGGCTTCCTAAATTTAATTCCAGTAGCAGGAATTTCTCCAAGTAAGATTACTGTCAGTTCCATTAACTCTATAGTAGTCACGAGTTTAGTGTTCTCTTAGCTTGTCTTGAAATAAAGTTAACGATTTTCTCTTTTTCCTTTTCTGGACATTTTTCTAATATTTGATATGATGTGGGAGTAAAATCATTCCACTGTTTCTTAAATCGTTTAAAAGCAGAATAGCAGGTCCTGATGATGTCTGTAATGCAGGGGTTCCCTCTGCTTCAACATAATTTCAGAAATGATGTCGAAAAGAAACCATAATAAATCTTTCTCAACCTTTGCTCAAGTAGGACGCAAGCACCCTTTTTACGCCTTGTGTTCGATGCAGCTGTATCGAAACACATGCCTTTTATTTATGCTACTTAAAAAATTTCAATCAATGATCAATTGATGTACTACATTTGCAATATCCTGTCCTGTGCCATGATCTATTTTTGGCACTCCAAACAAGTAGTCTTTTCAACTGACTCAAATAAGGACTGGCAGCCGATCGGCAATTTCGTTCTCAGTAAATTCCTCGTTGAGCTTCCCATCACAATATAAAATCTGATTACTGTTAAAGTGAAATTCCTGTCTCAAGTTTTCACTAAACGTTTTCCTTGATTGCTGTCTTGCTCTGTGGTTCGATGAATAGCTTACTTTGTAAATTTCTGGATCCATGACAGCATATGTTTACATATATTTGAGATCGTTGGAACCATTACTGAGGAGGCTGCTTCGTCGCTGGCCTTGGCAACTTCCAATGATGTAAGCAGATTTTCATTAAGTATTTTCATTTTCTTTTTTATATGGTGTCGTTTGGATATAGAGGGCTGGGCTTTTCAAGATCGAATTCATCCATCGAAGATGGCGAGTCGATATCTGAACTACTGTTGCTTGTTAAAACATCTGTTTCATCAGGTAAATGAACTCACTTCACATATCAATTTATATTTTTCTCTTTTCAGTTTCTTTCCGACGTTTTTCCTCATTTTTATCAACTGCCATTATTCTACACTTTCCTCTTCCCTCTGTAGCTGTAGAAACTCTCTATCTTAATCGACAGCTATTAATTAATTTGCATTTGCATGCACAATATCAAACAGTTTATTCAATTTTTCTTTCCACGTATTCTCTTTTTTTTTGTAATGAGAACACAGATATCTTCATTTCCGCTTTTTTAGTACTTTCAACTCTTCATATAAATTACTCAATTTCTTCACAACATTACATTTCTAGGTTGTCGGTATACCTGCTAGCTGCCATATTTCTTAAACATCATTAACAGTTGCAGTTAATGTTTTTTCTGTCAGTTTCGTATTTGCTACGTTTTTAATTCATTAATAAAGCCAATGCATCATTCATTATTGGTAGCTTCGTTTGATATAATTTGACTATTTTTTGACCTATCAGCCAGACCTCAGAAGATCGTCTTGTCAATTTTGTCACATTAACAATGCTTACAATTATGTAAAAAAAAAAAGAAGCAGATAATACAATACTAACATTATCTGAAACAGAAGCACATACTACGATACCAACATCCATGTGAAACAGAAGCAGAAATTCTCATAAATTCTCATAAATTCTCATAAATATACCACAATCGGAAAAGCAATGAGAGAATGAATCGAAAATGATTTTGAAATTTGATTCCTGTTTTACATATGCTCACAATCTAATTCTTCAACTACGATTTCTGTATATTTATATATAGCTCGCCAAGAAAGATACCGTATTTGATAATGGACAGTCATTTTACACTTATTACCTTCTTACAACCAGTAATAATAAAAATAATGAGAATAAATTTTGAATTTACTCATATTTGTAAAGTAAGAGTGCGACCTTTAAATAAGATTTGTTTAGCCTAAAGTTATTTGGACAAACTAAAAGAAATAGAGTGTTATCCTGAAAAATTAATGATGGTCGTTTTTTTGCATTATCCTAATATATAATATATATATATATATATATAATAATATATTATATAGTATATATATTATATAATAATATATATATAATTAATAATATATAAACTACATATATATATACTATTATTATATTATAATATTATATATTATATATATATATTATATATAATTATACTAGTATATATATATATATATAGAACTATATATATAATTATATATATAATATAATATATATAATATAATATATAATAGTAATAACAGTTATATATATATAATTATATATATATATATACTAAATTATATATATAATATAATATAATATATAATTAATATACAATTTATATACGATATATAATATATATAATACATATATAATATATATAAAACTAAATGTATAGTATATATATATAAATATATTATATTATTAATTATTAATATATAATATATATATTATTATAATATATTAAATATATATATATTAATATATAAAATATATATATATAATATTATATATTAGATAATTATATAATATATAATTATTAGATATATATATTAATTTAGCCTTTATATATATTATATATATACATCTATATATATATATCACTATTATATATATATATAAGAGATCTATTATATATATATTTATCATTATATATATATAAATATATTATTATATATCATATATTATATATATAATATATATACTATATTATTAAATATATAAATTATATACTACTATATATATATACTATTATATATATATATATTAAATATATATAATATATATATTATTATATATATAAGTATAGTAAGCCCCTTAAAAAGAAATCTACCCCGCTTAAGAGAGAATAAGTGTTTGTAAAAAAAAAAAAAAAAAAAATAAAAAAAAAACATTTCTAGTCGGTTTTCTTGGGTCGTTTTTTTAAACTTACTTTTATTTTTTTAATTTCTTCTCATATTATCTTTCAGTTTATTACTTTTCTAAGTTGTATTAGACTTTACAGGCCATTCATTGTTCAAACTGTTAGAACATCGTTACGAAATGTAATATATATTATCACTAAATAATAATACTATATATAGGATATATTTAAATATATATATAATTATTATATATATCATATAATTACTTAAATCACTATATACTTATAATAATATATATATAAAATATATATATATAATATATATTACTATATATATATATAATATATATATACACTTATATACAATATATATAGTATCAGATTATATATACTCATATATATATATAATAATTATATATAATATATATTACTTATTATATATATAATATATATAATATATATATAACTATTACTATATATAATATTAATATTAAATATATATATAAATATATATATATGTATATAGATATCATATATTACATAATATAAATAATATATAATATATATACTCTATAATATATTTATATATATACTATAATATAATATATTATATATATATATTAATATTATTATAATATACTATATATATACTATATATATATATATAATATATATATAGTTAATTATATATAGTAATATAAATATATATATTAAAAAATATAATATATATATTAATATATATATATATATATATAATATATTATATATTATTATAATAATTATATACATATAATAGAGCTAAATAATATCAATGCACTATGATAAGTATTATTATATATTAATAAACTATATTATACTATATATTAATACTAGTATTATATATATTTATATATTATATATAATCAGAGCTACCCTCACTCCGTGCTTACTCGTGCTCAGCACATGTAACATGATAGAAACGAATCTATTTTTGCAAATTCGTGACGTAACATTAATTCTCTTATATTTTTTTACCAAAAGTCTTGTCAAATAAATGAAAATAATATTTCACTGCAAAGAATTTTATAAACGAAAAAGGATTGTATAAAACCCGCTATGATATAACGCTTTTAACCCATTATAAAAAGGCGGCAGTTCATGCCCATATCGGATGTGCGAGACCGGCATCTTTTGAACTTAAGATTGATTTTAAAATGTTAGAAGTTAAATCCTGGAAACTAAACTACAAAAACTTTAGAAAAGAAAACGATTTAGAAGAAAGAGATATCAATATATATATACTACTATATATTAATATATCTATATACTATATATATATCTACTATAATCTATATACTTCGTATTATATATTCATATAATATAATATATTTATATATAATTAATATATATATATAAATATTATATATATATAATATATATATACTTATATAGATGCGGAACCGCCCATCGTCAACATATATCTCTGTCTCGAATACTAATATTTCCGCAGTGTTGAAGCATTGCACCACGCCAACCTGTCCGAAAAAAGAAGCCGCCTCGGATCCTTCTTAACTAATCGCCCCCTTTTAGCTCCCTCACTTGTATCTATTTAAAATCTTTGAAAATCTTCTCATAACCTCTCTATCTTAGATCATCTGGAGTCTCATTTCACTTCTTTCCGATTCGCCAGTTACGGCTTTCGGCGCCTCTGTCTACTGCGACTATATCTTTCTCCTATCTTAACTGATTTATGGTTTCGCTCGCTCAGACACTACGGAGACTTGTGCGCTTTTACAATCATCCAAGGCATTTGACGGTATGGCACGCGCACTGTCTCCAAGCTCCCCCCTTGCTTTCTACTTCTCTTTCCCTGCACTCTACTGTCTAGTTTTCTTCAAATCGCTCAATATCAACTGTTGTTGATGGCGACTTCTTCTTCTTTTTTCTGTCAATATGGTTCCTCAGGTCGCTTAATCTCCCACTTTTTCCTTACTTTTCATGTAATATCTTCCATCCTGCACATCTCAACCTCATCCACTCGTTATGTCCAGACTCCCGATACCCTTCATTCTCCAACTCATTCAATTCGGCCCCCTTTACTTCTAGAATGCCTCTGTCTTAATCTTTGATTCTCATTCCTCGACTTTACGCTGGATAAGATTTCCGGCGTGGTGGTCGTCTCAACCTTGTGAAAGTTCAATTCGTTAAAACAAATACTCTAACAAACTCCTCTCTTAAAACACCGTCTACTTTCCTATCTCTTTCGACGGCTCTCGTCTCTCCTGTGACAATATAAACATTCCCTGGCCTTAACATAAACGAAAAAAACAATGTCTTGCGAAACCTCAACACTCACAACGTTTGCCTATGGCGTCCTCAAAGAAACTGGAGTTCTGTTTAGGCTGCCAGACTTTTTTTTCCTCTTCTCAGTTGCTCCAGCTATACAACTGCCTCTCATCCGCCCTTGTATGGATACTGTTCTCATATCTGGGGGGTGGCTCTGTTTACCCGGCTTTTGGATAAGGTCGAGTCAAAGGCCAAAAGCCTTATAAACTGTTCTGCATTTTCCAGTTCTCTTGACCCCTCTATCTTTGTGGCGCCGAATGTTTGCTTTATCCTTTCTATAGGTACCCCGCCAGCGCAGTCAGGAAGATCACTCGCCTGACCACCACCTACGACGCCTCGTAGCACAAAGGGTGCGTGTGTCGGCGCATGAGTTTGTTTGTTTATTGCAAACCACCAGGCTTATTTCCCGCTGCCGTGTTCCTTCTTCCTTGCCCACACTGTTCTGTGAATTCTCTTCAATTTCTGGTTTTCCTGACGAATTTAATCTCTCTCACTTAAAGCCTGGGTTGTGCTCATTTGCTAGTTTGCGTTAGTGATGAATAACTGACCTATCTGTTGTGCAAATACCCCCTCCTTGAATAGGGCTCTGCCCGTGATGTGTGAATCTGTAAACAATAATATATAGTATATAATAACTATAATATTATATAATATTATAATACTTATACTATATATAGTATATATATATAAGATATATACTATACTATTATAATAATATATTATATAGTATAGAGAGAATGAGAGAGATGAGAGTAGGGGGGAGCACGAGTAGTAAAAAGTTTCTGGAGTTCGCCCACTGATAAGTATATAATTATATATAATTAATATTATATATATAATATTAATTATATATATAATATATATATGAATATAATATATTTACTATATAAAAACTATAAAATATATATAATTATTAATAATAGTTATAATATTTATCATACTTATATATATATAGATAATATATATATAATATATATAGTATATATATATTTAATATAAATAAAGAATAATTAATATATATTTATAATATATATATATATACTTATATATATATATATATATATAATTATATATTAGTATATATTATTATAGTATATATATAATAGTATATATAGTGACATCTTGTATAGTAATATTAATATACAATAGATATAATATAATTATATATATATATATATATATATATATATACTAATATGTATCATATTACTGAACACCCTATAATATATATATATATATATATATAATATATTATATAATTGTATATATAATATATATATGAGTATATATATAATATATATTAATATATATTCATATATAATATATAAGTTATATATATAAGTATATATACGTATATATACATATATAAATAGTATATATATTATAGAACGATATTAGATAATAATATATAATATATATATTACTAGTATATATATATTATATATCATATATAATATTATTATATATATATACTGTAGTAATATATATATATATACTAATATATATATATATTATATCATATATTATATATAATATATAGTATATATATATATATATATGATATATTCTATGAATATATAATAATATACAGTATGTACAATATATAGTATATTATGAAGTATATATAGTATATATTTAGTAATAATATATATATAGTATGATATATTCTAGTATACTATATATATATATAATAATATATAATATATGTAGAATATAGAATATATAATATAGATATACTTAATATTAATAACTAGATTATATATATAGTAGTACATTATATACGTTATATATATATATATTAATATTCTTAATTATATAAATATATACTATTTATATATATATAGATAATCATATATTACTATAGTTCTCTATAATCATATATATATATGTATAGTAATATAATATAGCTATATATATTATTATAATCAATGATTTATATATATATACTACATATATATATATATATATATATATATATTATATATATGATATATATCTATATATATATAACTATATATAGGTAGCCATCTTATAGAGTAGTAGTTATAATTATTATCCATAATATAGTATTAATCACAAGTATAATATTTGACGGGTATATATTATATATATATTACTATTATAATATATAGATACTTCTTTATTATAAGTATAGTATATAGTATTAATTATAGTATAGATATTAATGGTAATATATATATATACTATATATAGTGATAGATATATATATATATATTATAACGAAATATATATTATAGAATATAGTATATTATCTAATACATATATACGGTTACTTATAAATATATAGTATATATATATTATATATATATATATATAAGAATATAATATATATATTATAATATTACATAATTATCCTAGTCTATATAAGTGTATAGTATAATATATATTTATATTATTATAAATAGGAGATATTATACATATGTACTTATATTATGTATTAATTAGAACACTATTCTATATATATATATATATCACTAGTTATATATATATAAATATATTATTATATATGATATATATATATATATATATATATTATATATAAATATGTATACCATTATATATACTAATATATATATATATAGTATCTATATACTAGTAATTATGTATATATATATAGATATATATTGTATATAAATAAATTTAATATAGTATAAACTATTCTTACAGCTTATATATATATATAATAATTTAACCATATATATAATACTACAAAATATAATATATAACTATATATAATTAAGGTATAAAAAAATTATATACCTATACTATTTATATACATTATATATATATTCCTACCGTTATATTTGTATATAAAAATATGCTCTTATTAATTAACTTATTATAAGTATTATTAGCAAAAGCTTTTAAATCTGTAACATTTGTAAATTTAACTTTGAATTGTATTATATGATATTTTATACGATATTTGCCATAGCAATTATAATTATTTTTTCCTTTGAAGTATAAAAGTTTTTGACTTTCAAATCAAATACAATTCATTGCAGAGTATATGAAACAATGATCTTGGGCTTTTTAGACACTATTCTATATTAAAATTATTTTAAATGAAATTAAATATTAATGCAATTAATTTAAAATAAATTAAACTAGATTATATGAAATTAAAGTAAACTATATTATAATTAAAACTAATTCAATTAAATTAAATTGAATTAAGTTAAACTGAAATTAATTTAGCTTGAATTAAATATATATTAAGTTAAGTTAAATTAAATTATAATAAATTAAAATATAAATTGAAATAAATTATATGAAATTAAATTAAAAAATTTTATTATTAATTTGACATTGGTAAAATTTGATTGAAATATTTTAAAAGTTAATTTAAATTTAAAATAAAATAAATTAAAATAAAATATATAAATTAAACTGATATAAATAAAATTAAATAAACTGAAATTAAAATTTGACGTTTTTTAAACTTTTTAAATATTATCCAAAATATCTAAGCCAACTTTAACTTCAATAATATTTTAATAAATTAATTAAATAGTTTACTCTTTATTATTATTATTATTATTATTTTTATTATTATTATTATTATTATTATTATTATTATTATTATTATTATTATTATTATTATTATTATTATTATTATTATTATTATTATTATTATTATTATTATTTATATTATTATTATTATAATTAAATATTAAAATTTAAATAATATTAATTTAGTTTTTTATTAATATTATTTATTATTGTTTCTGATTATTTATTATTTATTTATTATTTATATTATTTTCATTATTATTATTATTATTATTATTATTATTTTATTATTATTCTTTATATTTTTAATTTGATTTTTATATTAATTAATGTCAGTCTGTATTATTTTATTATTATTATTATTATTATTATTATTATTTGATAATTCCTAAGTTTTCAACAATTAGTATTAATTTAATATCATCAATATATCTTATATATATATTATGATTGTTATTATTATTATTTAATATTTATATTATTATATCTTATTATTATATTATTATTATTATTATTGTTTATTATTATTATTTTTTGTCCACAATTATCATATCTATAACTTTCTCTGTTTTACTTTCATTATAATAGATTGAATAAGAAGTATAATATATAGTATATTATATATATCCTTATATATAATTATATATATCTATATAAGATATATCCCATATATATAACTATATAATAGATAATATAGATATATTATATAATATATACTACTATATATTTTAAATATATATATTATATATATATATCTATTATTCTATATAAATCTATATAAACTATATTATGATATATATATATTATATATTAACATATATATATTATTATATAACTTATACTGATTATACTAAGTCTGACCCTCCTGTCTATAGCCTTATATATATATATATATCATGTATATACTATATAATATATATAAATTAATACTATACTTAAATATATAACATATATATAAAATATTATAATATAAAATATATAATAATCTATATTTATATATATATAGTATATATATTATACTATATATATAGAAATATATATAATATATATTATCATAATATAGTATATATATATATATATACGTACTATATATATATATTAATATATATCAGTTATATTATATTATAATTATTATATATATATATATTATTATCTATATATTAAATATATATATATATATAGTATATCAATATATATAATTTATATAATATTATATTATATATTATATATATTATATATACATATATATATATATCTATAATTCTATATAATCATATATATATATATTATATCTTATATATACAGGGTTTCAGAATTTTACTATGTTTTAATAGCTTAATGCCAGTTTGACAAATTGGTTGACAATTATTATTATTACTTGATTATTATGTATGTATTATTATTATTTTATATTCTTTATTATATTATATATATTATTCTATATTATATTATTTTTATTATTATTTAAATATATATTAATTATATTGATTAGTTTGATTATATCTCGTAATTCATTTATTATTATTATTATTATATATTATTATTTTTATTATTTATGTATTATTATTGTTATTATTAATCTATTATATTACTTATTATATTATTATTCATGTATTATATTATATAAATCCATTCATTATTACTTATTATTTATTTTTATTTATTTCATTATTTTTGTCACAATTATTCATAATAACTTTCTCTGGTATCGTTGATTTATTATAATAATGAACAGAATATACTATCATTATTATATATAGTTAATACTATTAATAGTATAGTATATAGTGTATATTATATAGATATACTATATATATACTATAAGTATATATATATAAATATATGTATATATGTATATATATAATATATATATATATATACTATATATATATATATATATATAATAATAGTATATATAATATATATTTATATAAATATAATATATATTATACTACTTCTATATATCTCGAATATATATAATATATATATATATTTATACTTATAATATATTTATATATAGGAAATGTTAAATATTAATATAATTATGTATATATATTATATATCTGTATAGTGTTATTATATATATATACGTATATATATATATATATATATTATATGATATATATATATATATATATATACTATAATTATATATAATTATATATATATTAAACTATAATAACATATATATAATATACTTATATATATACTATAATATATATATATATATATATATATATATATATATATATATATATATTTATTATAGTATTTATTAATATATATAATATATATATGTATATATATAAGGTTTCAGAATTTTACGATTTAATGTAACTTAGCAGTTTGAAAAATTTTAAAACTTTTTTATCATTTGTTGCACTTATACTATATAAAGATATTTATCCTATTATATTACTATATAATATATCATATATATATATATAATATATATTACTATATATATATATATATATAATATATATTATACTATAATATATTATTCATATATGTATATATATGTATATAATATTATATATCTATAATAGATATTAATACTATAAAGAGATATATAATATATAT